>OZ057409.1:4643629-4672706 GCA_964056735.1 Allodiplogaster pararmata | reverse complement strand
GTGATTTATAATATATAATATACATATATATATGATTGTAGGGAGATCAGGATTCAGAGGATAATTGGTCCTCATGTAGTCTCTTTGTTTAATGAGGGGTTTCGCTTTTTCGCTCATGTTGGGAGTGTAGTTGAGCTTTCTGCCTTTAGGGATGTTGTTCTTCGACGCTGCAAGAATGACTCGTACCAGGAAATCGTGCATTTCATTGGTTTTTCCTGTGAAAGGAAAATCAACAATTCTTTTGTTTATCTCCTTCTCGAAACCGCTCCAATTTGCTTTGTTGTAGTTCATGAAGCACTTCTCATTCGGTATGTTAGACGGTTGGAGATCAAATTCGACGATGATGGGGAGGTGGTCGGAGTTGAGTCTGTTGATCGGTGTCCATCTGCATTCTGTTGACACGTCGGAGGAGATGAGTGTTATGTCTGGCGAGGCGTCCTTTCTTGTGTGCTGGCGGGCGTTGTTAAGGCAGACCAGGTTTCTTTCTTCTATGGCTTCGAAAAGATCGTCTCCTCTTTTGTCTTTGATTCCTTCACTCCAGAGCGCGTTGTGTGCGTTGAAGTCTCCCGCAATCATACATGGGCCCTGTCTGTCTAATAGTCTCTCAAAGTTAGTACTATAACCGAGTGAGCATGAGGACCGGGGAGGTATGTATACATTGGAGATGGAGAAGTTGCCTCGTTTGGTGGGGACATTTATGCACATAGTTTCCGCGACCTTTTCCGTTGAGGGAAGGGTTATATTAGTGAACTGAGTGTCTTCCCTTATTAGTATGGCCACACCACCGCCAGAATTGTTACGATCTTTTCTGAGCATGGTGTAGCCGGGGATTGTAACTCTAGCGTCTCCTTCCATCTTGGTCTCTTGAATGAGAGCTATGTGAAACAATCATCATCGCGCTCGTACTCTTGGTCCGAACTAGCAATATTTAAGGGGTTCAATCCCGCCTCGTCGACCAGTTTTTATCGGTGTGGTAGTTTCATGATTTGTATGAATTCACTGAGCTTCTCAAAAACCTTCAATACGATAAATTTATTTCTTTCTCATCACTATAATTTTTATTTCCATAACGAATTTTGTTTTGTTTATTAATGGTCGAGAAATAGCATTTTTTTACTTGCACAGTATTTTTTACGTCATTTCTGATTGTTTATTTGAAATTCGCCGGTGATGGTTCACTTACCCGATCACTCTGAAGACTGCATTCTTGTTCCCTTGCATGCTTGAAAAGCTCTGCTTTGCAAGTAAGTGCCACCTTTAAGTTCTTCTCTTTTAGCAAATGCGCTCTGAAACAACATGGATATTTTAGAATAAGAATTTTAAACTTCGATAACTGTTGAATTTCGTGAACTTTGCTGCTGAGTTTTGTAACTTTGGTTTTTTAAAAAATTCAAAAACTTTTTTGAGTAGACGAAAGCTCAAAAAAAGAGCTCGAGCTAGAGAGTTACGAATGTGCTATACGAAAGGGAATCAATTCATCAAGTTTCTTAAGATAGGCAGGGGCGGAAAACAGCAAAAAAATTAGTTGCTTATTGATTACTAGCTCGGGCAGTTGCTCATTGATTACTAGCTCGGGCAGTTGCTTATTGATTACTAGCTCGAGCAGGCATTTACTTCGGAACGAGTCACTAAATTGTCTTGAGAATAGACTTCAGACCAACTTGAAGTAAGTGAAGCAATGAAACGATCTGCCACAAGCCGTGCACTTGAAAATGCTTTCTTCATTCTCGAGCACTTTCTCCCCGATCAATAACTCATTTTTAAGCTGAAACAAAATTTTACCTTTTCTCTGACACATAAACCAGCGACTGACTCAATTAGAAGAGACCCCGTTATTTCTTACGACCCGCTTAAGAAGCTAATTGAACATGTAGACCGATCATAAGGGAACGGCAATTTTTGAAGAGCGAGTACGTTGATGGAAAATGGAGAATGCCATATGAACAGGATGCAAATGTCAACCGTTTTTTTGTTGTTGAGAAAATGTATATATACATATATATATATATATAATATATACATATATATAATATATACATATATATAATATTTAAATTTATATATAATTTTTTTTCTAAAGGGATAAGAATGAATTACATCCGGATTTCTAGTACGGTTTACCTCTGATTCATGAGTACGGTTTAGCACGGTCTCTCGCAGGACTAGGACCTACTGAGACCGCGATGTTTCCACTAACTTCGTCGTTTTATATTCTTAATCATTCTATATTAGGAGTGCAAAACATGTATAGAAAGACCCTCCGAATTCAAAAAAGTTTTGAAATGATGAGCAAACGAACATTTAAAATGACATTTGGAGACGTTTTTCTTTCGAGGGGCTGTCGTAGAAGGAAATGAACAGGCTGCATTTTGTCTGGGTTGTGGTTTCGCTGCAAAACGTTAACGAAAATGAACAGATAGAACAAATTGCCGTGACTTGCAAGAAAGTGAATCAACAAGAGGCGGGTAAAATTTGTTCGTTGAATTAACACTAATTTGTCACTCTATTTTAAATAATATTCTTTGTTGACCTTCCTGCTGTATAATAACAGACCGGTTAGGTTCTCTTACTTAAAACAGTGGCTTCTCTTCCGATACGTGTGTATAACAGCAGTGATGAAAATGCGATCATTGAAAGCAATAAGGGCCTTTATTAACTTTTTGGTATGAGTTTACCTCTCCGGATGGAAGTCTAAAAAGGTACCCTTTGCATAATAGTGAGCACAAGAAATTCACAAGTGAAAAATAAATGAATCGGTGAGCGATGAGGTGAATCGAGAAATTGACACTGATTAACCATAATGTTTTGGAACGCCTTCCTATCGTCGACAGAAGCACTTCTACTCGAGGAAAACGGCATTGGCATATATAACCCGCAATCCTCACACAACAGACCAACATAACGCGACAAGCTCTGAAAAATTTTCACAGTAACGTCTAGCTCTTTACATCATGAGACTCTTTACATCATTGGATTAGATTCTCAATAGATTGAAAATGTACTTTCTTGGAGAAGGCTACGTAAGATATAATAACAACAAAATGGCTACGTACGAAAAAAACTTTTTGTTTTAAATTCTAGATAGGAAGGCTGCCATTGGCAGGCTTGAATTAAATTTATCAATTCAGAAAAGCCCAACGATTTGAGAATTTTTTTGAGTTTGAAATTTTTTTTACATTTATAGTCAAATCCTAAGTAGCTTTGCCCATTATTTTGAATAAACAGTCTTTTTTTCTGATAAAACAAAGCGTTTGTTAAGAAAATAAGGTGATTGAGAGACTGACGGTCTCCTCGCTTTCATCGTTATTGCAGTGATGAAGGTCTAAAGCCTTCCTCCTCATAAAGGCATCTCCACACTTACCGCAGCCATATACCGATAAAGCGGGTGGATGGCTTCGGAAGTGGTCCTCAAATAACATCTCTCATTTATTTTTTCTGTAAAAAACTAATAACTTTTAAAAGTTTAAAACTCATGATAATTATTTTTCAAAAATTCTTCTTTTTTTAAAAACTATCAACAGTTACAAAAAAAAAACTCTTTAGATCATTCTCTGAAGATGATGAGTTCCTCGAATGTGACTTTTTCAAGTAAGGCTCAAATCTATACTTGGACTCCAGAAAATAACTGCGATGCTACCTATTTTCATAACCATGTAAAATAAGAAACTCATGGGACAGATAAGAAGTTTTGAAATATGCATCTAGTTCGATCAGAACTGACTCCGAAGGTTTCAAGGGATTCCCATATTTGTGGATTTTGGCCAGGTGAGGGGGGCTGCTGGTCACAGCGCGGCTTAGTGGGAGAACATAGATGGCACCGAGCACTGCTTTTCTCTTTGAGAACCTGGATGGAATAGTAATAAGTTCAACATCGGCCAATAGGGTTTAGATGCTTACAAAATTGGCAAACATATGCTTCATAGATGCTTACAACATTAAATAAGATCCTCAAGTTTCTTCTAGCGAGAAAATGTGACCACAATATGTTGGAACGATGGAGATTGACATTCTTCAACTGAAATGAAGAGCTTGTCCTATGTGTACATATGTACATAAGCACTCTCTTCAGTTATGTTAAAACTTCAAATTTTCGAACTAAGGGTATGTATTTGCGAACAACGCACTCAATTAAAAATTTTTAAAACCCAAATTTTCAAAATTAACAAAAAGTTTCTTCATGTACATACATGTATATACTTGAAGTCAGCTTGTTGTAGATCAATTCCAAGTCATGTACTCGAAAGGAGCAATCGTTCGAGTAGAAAAAGTTGCGCCAAAGAAAATAAGCTACAGACACTAACTGCTGAATGAATGATGAACAACCTGCAAGTGATCGAAGCAGTTCCTTTGCATCCTTGAGAGAAAAGGGATTTCCCTCAGAGGCATTCCATTGAATCCACGCAGATGCGACTTTGCCACTGAAAGCAGAACGATGTAATGCTTCTTGTAGCTGGTGTTTTGCGAATTGGACCGATCTTCTAGAGAGGCCTCGAGGTTGAGATCTTATTGTATGACTCTGTTACCGGCAAAACGCAGGGGTCAAAAACTATCATGAAGTAGTCATTTTTGGGATATACTCTCGATGAAGGTATCCACGCACCGTGTTCTTTTTCCCTCTGTTTTTTACTCGATTTGAGCATGTTGGGGGGAGGAGCTTCAAGCTTATTCTGTTTTTATCCCTCAGTTAATTCTAAATTTTTTCGTCCTTAAATTAAGAAAAAAGGAGAAAAACCGACAAGGTGGCATACGTTCCCCGTCACCGCTGACGTTTTCTGCAACGAAATTTTCATAAAACTTAATAATTTTAATTCAACTTGGCCGCCCGCAACGATAAACTGCTGCAATTTCATGGTAAAACCTCGGTTTTCTCAATCTTGGCATGTTACTCAGATATATCATTATCAGAAGATTTTTCTAGCCCGCACTGTCTAAGGAGAGTCTATCCGTTACTTTCTGCGCTACTAAACCAAACTATAGACACACTAATTTTCTGTTTGTATGAAATTCTCAACTTTTCATCGAACGCTTACAGTCTCTCGAAGGTCTGCCGTCTATTCGTTTAAATTTTGTTTTAAACTACAAGCATCTTTCGTGAGTTGCAGTTAACGGCTTGACAAACTGACCTATGTTGTTTTTACTTTAAATTTTTCAATGCAATAACTTTATATGTACATGAACAACGATACCTTTTACTAGTGCAAAGAACATTTTACAGTTGAATCATTGTATGATCTGTTTTCTCGTGAAAGGAGATTCACTTATTTTTGAGTAACATTGTTTAATTTTAAACTTTCAGTCGAACCAAGAATCATCCGAAGAACAACTTGTGATCTTGCTTCTTTCTCCCAGACATTGCGATGCTTTCGCGAAAGAAGGTTGAACTGAAGAGCACAGAAGATAAGGGTATTGAGTATCGCAAAAAGTTTAAGACTTAGCTCTTCCTGCAGTTGATATTTTTTATATGTATCATTTAAATTTTCACGGAAGTCAGTCAAACACCAAAGTTTAAGCGGGATGAGCTCAGCAGGAGAAATTTGTCCAACAACTCCATATGAACACAAAATTGACCAGTCTCTTTTTTCTCGGTGAAAAGGTCGTTAGAATAGAACTTAAGCTGAGCATTTATGATCTGAATAGACTTTTTTGCATGAAGAACAAACTTCTGTAGGCATCATATTGCTCCAATTGATTTGATAGAGTGGAACGTTCGGATACGTTGTGTCCGCTTTCAACAGTGCATACAACAAGGCGCGTCTTGTGTGATAAGGTAATTTCTATTGACTAACCATGTGGCAAGTTTCAACTGACTTGGTGCCTCAAGTACTTCAGAAGACTCTCTTCAACCGAAGACGACAAGGTGTACTCAGGGAAAGTTGTCTTCATTTTTTGCCTAGAGTACAGAAAATTCTTACGCTTTCTGCTAAATTCTGGAGTAAAACTTAGTGTTGTGCAAAGGAACGGAAGAGAACGTTCAATCATTTTCAGCGTGAAATAACACTGAGGAGCCTAAAAATGACTACATATTGTATGTATGTATGTTTATTACGTGGAATATGAATCAAAAGACATACATAGAACACGTGAGAAAAAGAAGAAAACTAAAGTTGAAAGCAGTTATAATCGAAAGAATACAATGAGATATTGGTCCATTTCTTGAAACTTACTGACTTTAGACCCCTATTGGAACTTTACCAAATAATCGACCACAACCAGAATCTGACGGACTGTTAGACTCCTAGTGCAACTTGACTCACTGATGGAACACTACTAGAATAGGACTGAATGTAAAATAACCACTGAATGTGACTGAAAAAAGACCACTACTAGGTTCTGACTGACCACTACAAACCACTGACACTACAAACCACTACTGTAATTTAAGACTAGCCCCCTACTGAATCTGAATCACTGTTGGACCCCTACTGAAATTAGAACGAATTTTGAATTACTGCTGTGAGCTGACTTACTGTTTGACCCTTTTTTGTTATCTGACCGACTGTTGGAATACTACCAAAATCTCATATGCATTTGGACTGATCTGTCTCCATACCTACCATTGCTTGTCCAGTTCTTCCTGGGTGAACTTGTTGACGTAGGCAATGAAGCCTCCCGGCAGACTCTTGCCCTTGGTGAGTTTCTCCTTGCAAACAAGTCCAGACGTGACAGTACACGACTGGAATTGATCAGGAAGTTTCTCTGACATGCACTGTGGGCTTGAATCTATGCGCTTTGCAGGAAGCTGGAGACACGTATTCTCTCTCTTCATGTTATTCCTGTTTTCATTCGACAATTCTGTCTCTCTCCTTCATGTTATTCCTGTTTTCATTCGACAATTCTGTCTCTCTCTCTTCATGTTATTCCTGTTTTCATTCGACAATTCTGTCTCTCTCCGAAGCGCACCGCTTCGGAGAGATCAAATTTTGATTTCCAAATGAAACGACAAGTTGATTAAAACTGAACTAATCATTGTCCACGTTTTTGAAGGTTATCTTCTTATCAACCCTCCTTACAAAAACTTTTTCTCTAATTTCTTTTAATAAAAAAAAACTAGTTTTCAAAGTTTTTAATTTCCTTTTTGGTTTTAATGGTTACAGCTCACTTCTCATATTAAGGTGTCGAGAGAAGCTTCTCATAAAAAATAAAACAAAAGGAAATGGATAATTTCAAGTTCAAAAGGCGATTTGAACTCTTCATCCAGAAAAAATCCTAACTTTTTCACCTTAAATCTTGAGAAAAGGAACGATTGAGTGGGTTTGTCAAGGGAGAAAATTTTGATTATGCTAACATGCTGCGCAAGTTCAGCTTTGTTGATCTTCATGCGAAGTGGTGGTTGGAACATCTCACTCTGGAACAATTCTTTTCACCGCTTCTATTATATTTCGTTCCAGTCGCTTTCGATTTCTATTATATTTCGTTCCACTCGCTTTCGATTTCTATTATATTTCGTTCCACTCGCTTTCGATTTCTATTATATTTCGTTCCACTCGCTTTCGATTTCTATTATATTTCGTTCCACTCGCTTTCGATTTCTATTATATTTCGTTCCACTCGCTTTCGATTTCTATTATATTTCGTTCCACTCGCTTTCGATTTCTTATGTTTTGATGGACAACTCTTGGCATTATTTTCAATTCTTAAATCAGGGGATGAGCGTCATGCTTGAAGTTAATAATCATGAGTAGGTATGTATGTGTCGATTGAAAATCGAAGTTGGGATTAGGAGAAGAAAAAAATATCATTAGAAATAAGAAAAGAGAGACAGAGAGAGCGAGAGAGACACGTAGAGAGAGAGAGAGAGATAGAGATAAGAAAGCGATTTCCATTAGCGCACTACAACAGTAACTGTGCTCACATCTATGAAAAGGTAGACGTTGATTTGAATAAATTTTTAGATGTAACTGGCTTGAGATCTGAGAGCAGTACTCACAGCTAGTAAAGATCACGAGTTGCATTCCCGAAGTGCTTAATCTTTTGAGAAAATTTTATAATAATTAAACAAGCATTACCTTTATATACATACACGTAATACATTTACTTCAAAAACTAGCCTCGGGGTTTTCATTGGTGCACGTTGTCGACAAGCGGTCGTTGGTTATTTCATTCATATTTTTTTGTCACAATCATTCACATTCTTCTATTCACAATCATGTTGACTTGATTCTATCGAAGCTTCTTTTGAGAAGGAGCCCTGTAAGTATTATAAGATTAGACATTATTCAATTTTTTTTCGCCTGATAGTCAACTTGACCACCTGAAAAACGAATGCATTCATCGAATCAAGTTCGCGTATTGAAATAATAATCCGTATCCGTATTTAACGGAGATAAAATTTGAATTTCAAAGTTATGTCGCAATCATAACAAAAATCCTCTTGAAAACGTTTCAGTTTATAAAAACGTTTCAATTTAAACGACCAGTAAGTTACCGTAGCCGAAATGATTGAATTTAAATTTAGAAAAAGTATATATGAGAAAAAAATTCAATTCAGGGATGTGATGCAATTTCCTTGATCATTTTATCCTAAATTGAGCTCTTTGCAGTACTGGATTAATCAAAATTACAAAAGGAAAAAGCATTCTGTGGAACGTAGACCGGTAACGTAATAGAGCATTCTGAGCGGAGTTGATCTTTCCTCTCATTGATTGGGGTAAATCGGAAACAAATAATAATAATAATATTTATCGCGATGTGTATGAATGACCGGCAAGGAAGCAAATAATGAACTGTTACAATTTAATTAACACATGCGTGACACTTTACTAAAGTGAGAAAGAAAGAGGATACTAGGACAACACATTTAGAAAAACACGAAAAAAAACTATTAAAATACTATGTGTTACCTATGAAAAATTAATCATAGGCTTACTACCAGAGTTCTAAACGCTTTGATCGATTGAGCTGAGAAAATAGAGTCTGGTAGAGAATTCCATCTGTCTACTACCCTCACAGGCAGAATGTTAGAGTGCTTAGAAGACTTCAGATTAGGCATGAGAAGGTGGTATCTGTGACCTCGTAGATTGTAGTCATGGTTAGGAAACAGGAATAGACTTTCAGCGGGTATTGAGGTTCTGCCAGTGATGATTTTAAAAGTCATCATCAAGTCCGCATGGTTTCTCCGTTCCTCCAAAGACTCTAGTTGGAGTAGTCGAAGCCTTTCAGGATAAGACATCTCTGAAAGCCCTGATCTCCTACAAACAATTTTGGAGTAACGACGTTGAACCTTCTCTAGGAGACTTATTTGGTTTTTCTGACTAGGTGTCCATATTGTAGAGCAGTATTCTAACATAGGGCGCACATATGTGATGAAAAGGTATAAAAAATATGTGATGAAAAGGTATTTTTTAAAAAAAGAAATGGTATAAAAGACTCAGGTATCAAGCCATATGTTATCTTCGCAGAATAGAGTAGGAGCATGACAGAATAAGTAAGAGGAATGAGCTGTGTGAATCCGACTCCCTCACATTGCGAACTTTAGTGATGGTTTTTGAATTTGAGCACATTAATTCGATTGCCCCTGTTTAACATCCAAAAGAAGAAGTAACTAATTTTACAGTTGATTTTTTAAAAAGCTTGCAATCGGTGAAATTTTCTTCATTAGGAGGGATATGGGGTACGCAAAAAAAATCAACAAAAAATTAAATAAGTGTCGAAACAAACTCTTGGACTTCCTAGTGCAAAATTCAAGTCTCACTACCCATAAGTGACACTGTCCATATCTCAGTTCAAGCGAAAATTTTCGAGAAAATTCCATTTTTCTCGGAAACAAGTATTCTTGTTCTGAAGCTTGTAAAACTTTTTTTATTTGAACCAATTAGTTAACTTCTTCTAAAAATCAATTACATAATTACTCTATTAAATCAATACCTAGTGTCAAAAAACGGACGATTGAGCTAACCAAGTATGAGCCCCTCACTCTAAAAATACCGAAAACCTTGTGGTGAAATCGATAATTTAAATCAACTGTTCTGGAAACAACGATGTACGCAATAAGATTTGAATACGCAAAAGAATATGGATTAAACTTGCTCCCTCTGTTTGAATTTCAGGGGCGTAGAATCAATGGGATATAAGAGTCGTATAGAAGGACATGTGAGGGGTGGAGCCTGCATAAGACGAAGTAATCGATGCTTTTAATTTTTTTTCTCATCAGAGCACGAAAAGATACCAAAGTTAGAGCTGTAGAAGTAGAAAGACCAATTTGTGAGAGAGAAAGAGTGTTTCAGAAAAATCAATGGGATTGGACTGAGGTTTGCCGGCGAGTAGGCGGAGCTACGACTGCTAGAGGATACCCCGCCAGTTTTTATTGGTTGCTGCGAGGTCATTGTGAGAATTTGGCTTTCCCTCTCTTGCGATCGATTGAGATAGACGGAATGGATGAGTGAGTGCGAGGGACAGTGAGAGAGAAAGAGAGAGAGAGAAAAGTACCGGGTAAAGGAGAGAGAAATGAAGGGAGAGAATCGGTCGCGTACAGGTGGATAAACAGGCGCTCTCCATTGCTTACTCTTTTCTTTGATTCTGACCCTCGCTATCCTCTTACCGCAGAGAGGGCCAAATGACAGAATGTGGACGAGTCTCAAGCAGTAAGAGAGGGAGAGAGTTAGCACTAAGCGCAGGGTTAGAGAGACGCAATTGAGGAACCGGGCTAGTTGAAAAAAGAGTAAGAAGGAGAAAGAGAAGAGAAGAAAGTGAAAAAAGAGAGCTAAAGAGAGTAAGAAAAAAGAAAGAAAGAATTCAAGAGAGAGAAAGAGAAGTAGAAAAGGACTCTTTAGATGCGGTTGACCAACATGCGATCGCGAATGGAAGACTGAAGTCCAAGTGAAGTGACTCCACCTACGTTAACAGAAGAAAGAATAACCAGGAGGTTTGCTAAAATTCTAAAGATCTAACGAAACGGCAAAACGATCAAATTGGACAGCTTCTCATACACAGCAGTGAGCCTGAGGCAAATATATTGAACAACGTACTCTATGAGTGTATGATAGTTTTACAGCCCGAGAACAACTTGTTCGGAGTCATTACTACTATAGTGGTTGACATACTTTTGTGTCTCTCAACATTAACCCTTTTCTCATTGATAACCACAATACCTGAGAGGTAAAACTTTATAACTGGCCTCTATTCGTTTCTTCGCATTCAGCAATGGCTGCAATAGTAACATCTCTCCTCCAACTCTGCTTTTGATTCGTTCCTCCTCTTTCCTAAATTGATGTGGTCCCAATTGATGTACGTCGCTTAATGAACAGTACAGTAAATGGGTTTTCCCAAATGCGGACATTTGGACACGGGAGTAAGCCTTTGTGGCGTTGCACTGATGAGTCTTGGGAGACTGAATATCGTTTTAATTGAATGAATCCTGAGATTTTATGAGAACAGAAGCTTTCACTCCGTAGAATGGGCGAAAAAAGCATTTTCTGGAGAGTATTTAACCTGCAACAAAATGGAAACAATTGCGACAAAATTTATTTGAAGATTAGTAAGTTTGTTCGGTTTTTTTATTCCCGATTATGTATAATAGTTCCTGACAAGCGATAGATTCCTCTAGTGGAAAACTGGCGAGCCGTCTGGGATCGTGGAGGATTAGAAAGAAAAAGAGTGATTACGGATGCCAGGCGGCCTCTCAATTAAACTTCAATATTAACCCATTCGCGGAAAACACCTGGTCGCATGCTTCACTGCAGTCCAGATTTATTTAAAGTTCAATTGACTTTTGATAACGCTCCAAGCGCGGTAATCACGCTATTAAATTTGATCGCTAGGTAACTATATTGTAATCGCTATAAGCGATTATTATTTATGTTGATGTAGCGAGAAAATGTAATGATTGCCAGCCGCAGCAGCGTCGAAGAAAAGATACCGCTGATTTTAAGATAAGGTGCACACTGCTAGCTTGATTAGAGCTTCTAAGAAACGGGTCTTTAAGTATTTGACATGATAAGAGACGAAGATTGACTAATGCTGACCGGAGAACCAAATGCTGTTCAGTCACCCTCACAACAATTTTTTATACTAAATTTAAAGAAAACATAACCCAAAAAACCAGAATTACGCATCGAATCCCAAGTTAATGACTCAAAACTAACAGTAGGTTATGAAATAATCTGTGCGACAATGAAAGCAATGTAGAACATTAGTAAGTCTTTTAACAATAATTATGGTTCTTTTATTTTTAAAAAAGTTTTGTTCATTGTGCCATTTTGCATTTTTTGAACAAGAAAATACTTCTAAATAATTTTTTTCGCCCGTTTGGTCAGTACGTCAGATGGAGAGCTGGCTGAGATACAATGGTGGACAATGGAGCGCACTTCACAAGTAATAAATACACGTTATCACATTTGAAAAAAGCTTTAAAACAAACACTCTTCGCTGTCTCAGTTCCTGAAGAGACGCTTGGAAGCTCCCATGTACTCAAGATTTTAGCCTAAACACCCATATCTTTTCTTTTTCTCCTGGGAGAAGGATTACACTTGGGCTGAGAAAAATCCAGCTGCCTCTTTCTTCACCGCAACAAGAACACTACCATTACAGTAGTGAACGCTACCATTATAGTAGTAAATAATTTGTTCCATATGCTCTACGAATATAGCTGAACTCACATCCGTGACAGTAATCCAAGTTCATTAATGCATGTATTTACGTGCTATTCTATCATGTGAATGGGAATAAATGATTGACTATTGACTACAGTACCAAAAACACTTCGCTATGCCATTCAGTCCGACAATGTGAAAGACACAACGAAATGTTATCATAAGGGCTTGCTCATGAAGTAAATGCATCAAGGAGAGAAATAAAACTGAAAAATCACGTTTATAGTAGAAGAAAGATAGATGAAGCTCCAAAAAAGAGAGGTCAAGGCTAATTGTCCATCTTGAACCAAAACAGGTGATTTCTACTGTTGATTTTTAAATTTCATCTACCCTAGAAAAACTTATAACAAAGGTCACTTCAGGAGCTACAAAAATTGCTCTTCTTTTCCTTACTCCTCTTCCAACACCCTTCACAAGAGAGGTATTGTACCTAGTAGAATTCTGACTCATTTAGGTTTCTGGAGAGAGATTGGTGTATAACTTTTTATTTCTGGAGAGAGATTGATGTATAACTTTTTATTTCTGGAGAGAGATTGATGTATAACTTTTTATTTCTGGAGAGAGATTGATGTATAACTTTTTATTTCTGGAGAGAGATTGATGTATAACTTTTTATTTCTGGAGAGAGATTGATGTATAACTTTTTATTTTTAGCTTTTTACCTTGTCTTCACGACCAAAACACCACAGAAGCATCTATCGGATATTTTGGACAAAGTTGACGATAAAAAGTTTTCTTCATATCACTCTTCAAACTGTATTGGTTTAGGTACGTGAATTTTAAAGTTGAACACTCAAATCATGTGCATTTGTTGAAGTTTTCAATAGATAGTATAATCGATTTTTGTTCTGTTTCCTTATTGTTTTAGTTCCAAAATCGGTAAACTCGAAATTCAGTAAGATTTAAACAAATTTAAGTAGTATTTACATCTTAAAACTGGCTTACTTTACAATTACAGAGCTCATAAAGCTCCGGATGAGGCATGCTGCTAGTGTGCCTGACTAGTGTGCGAAGGTTCATTCAAACGAAAGGGTTAAGAAAGGTTAATAGTTCTTGCACGAAACTGATTCTACCCATTGCTGCTACACATACTAGGAATGACCCAGGGTCACAGCAACTGTTTCTACCAGGCTCTCTTCATTTAAAAAAACGTAAAGTAATACTAACTGTGATTTTCTATTTGATGAAAAATTTATGACAAAAGAAGTGAGCATTTCAAGAGTTATTCAACGGCTGAAGCAGCGATGTCAAGATAAGGTGAAATGCGAACTTGAAAACCAATGACTTTTGTCCGAGATATGCCCTCGACCGAAGAAAATGAAGAGTGACTTCACCACTGCGGGACATGCTTGGAAGCGAATGACGTAGTTGCTCGAATTCGCAGTATTAATCTACTTTTCAAGCTTTTCCATATCTATTCAGATGGAACCCTCATGGCGTTTTCGATGACCAATTTTTTTCTGTTTGTTTATGAGGTTCAAATCTGAGATTCAAAATCTCGACTTTTCATGCAAGCTTCTTCAACTGATAAATAATTGGAAGTTGAAACCTTGAAGAGAAATGCCAAGAAATAGAAGCAAGCCCATCGTCACCCAGAGTTCTCTTCATAACCTTTTAAATACAGCTTTAGCACGGATTAGCAATGTGTTCTCGACAGTAAGTTTTCTCCCGCGTTTGCTCCCGTGAAACATGACACATCATGACTCAAAACCATAAAAACTGATCGAGTCATTGGTAGATGTTCACTAATCGAAGCGTTTCTCATATTAATTCTCTCTTTCTACTGAAGATCATTACAAACATGTCCAATGCAAAATTTCTTAACCTATCATTTCCATGTGAACAAACTCCACCAGTAATTCAAATTTTTTTGTTATCAATTCGATTACAGAGCAATGGAAACGGACCATTGTGCTTGTTTGAAAAGACCGATCAACTTTTCGCCCATACTTCATACACGTCTCTTAACTCATAAGAAGCGGTCGAATCGATTTCTCAGTGCCAAGTGGACAATTCAACAACTTTCCTTTTCATTCCTATCTCAATTCATCTTCAACTATGATCAGTAACCGTCAACCAATGGACTCTGATTCTCCTCAAGATGACGCCGAAGATCTCGCCAACGCCCTCCTTGCATTCGAGCCGAAGAAGATCTGGACAAGCCCTCTTCACCTTCCCATGTTCTTCTGATCCTTAAAACATGCTCTTCAGTAATGGTCAAAACCTTGGCAGAGAGTAAGTCTCAACAGAAAGTCACTGTTGAGACTCTTCATGAAATAGATGAAGATAAACGTCTCCGTTCCGTGGTGATTGAACGCGTCCCAGAACACTCGAATCCTTCTTCTCTACCCTCGGTCCGTGTTACCCACGACGACGCCCTTATAAGCTCTCTACTGTACGCGGCAGGAGTTGCTGTATAAGGGATCGCTCACTTCCGCATGGGCATCAGAAGAAACGATCAGACCTATCCAAGACTTCTCAAAGCGATCTTCCCGATGAAAACCCACCAGAGACACTTCCTCAGCCAGACGACTTCGCTACGTCACAACATCGTTTCAAATCCATCTACATACGGCCAAGTCTGACTCGAGAGATGAGAGAGCAAGAGTATTTGTTTCGACAAGAGAAAAGAAAGCTGATTGCTGAAGGAAAAGATGTTGTCATCTTCGATGGGAGCCTGATGTCACGAGCGGAAGCGGATGCCCTGTGAGTTTCCCGTTGGCTGAACCGACTGAACCTGCCTCCACACGATCAACTCGGTCATCTACAGCCACAGCCCCCTCCGATCAAACTGAGAAAATATCCAGAGCACTCAACTGCACATAGGCTCTCGCACTCTCCAGCCAACCTACAACATCAACGATGTCCCTTTGACCCCTTCCTCAGAAGAAGATCTCGGAATCCAAATCGTGCCGTCACTCCGTCGAAGCCAAGCAGTAACTGACAGGGTTTTCAAAGCAACGGCAGCAATGTATTCTCTGTTTCGAGCAGTTTCTAGCGACGATTCCGAGATACTTGTCGAATGTTTTAAAACATATGTCTTACCTCACTTAGAATTTGCATCTATCTTTTGGAACCCATATTTTGCCAAAGACATGAAATTGATTAAAAGAGTTCTGAAATCCTTTACACGCATGGTCTTCTATCATTGTTTTCCCGACTCCAATTACCCACATTCTCTCCCATCATACAAGGATAGATTAGCTAGCCTCAATCTTTCACCCCTTTATTTGAGAAGAATTCAAGCTGACATGAAAATGGGTTGGAAAATTTATAATAAATTGTCAATAATCGAAAGAGACCGAATCTTTAAACATGTTAAGCCAACGCTTACAAACCCTGGCGGCATTTTTGTAGAAAGTACGAAAAACGCGGCTCGTTTATATTCTTTCACTCTTAAAGTTTCGTTCGCTCAATTACCTAGAGAAGTTTTGCTGAATACATCTTTCGCTGCCTTTAGAAGTTTTCTGTATAAATCATCATTTTTAGAAAGTATGGCTGAGTTATTCAATATTCATGTTGTTGATTAAAATAAAATGTTCTTTTATTTGAGAACTTCATTGCCCGCTGTTTACATGATGTTCATCATTTCACGCTTTATGAGTTGTTAATTAATTCTCTGGAAACTGTTTTTGCATTGAAAAATGTAGATAAATTAAATTATTTTTCAAGAAGAGAACAAACACTGGTCAGAATGGGAAGATAAGATCTCAAAAGTTTTGTTTCACTTTCCATTCCCATTTAGATCTAGAAAATATTTTTACCTGAGTATTATGAGTCTAAAGTTGTTATCCGAGTGTTTTAAATAAATTGAGAAAATCTCAAACACTCTCTTATCAATTTACTGTGATTTAGACCCATCCGAGTTGCGCTAATATGAAAGCTGGTGGATGATTAAAATACCACACCAACAAAAGCTAGTCCACGGGGTGGAATCGAACTCTGCCATATCCCTAGTGCGAGCGCGTTACTAGTTATACCACCGATGACACATGGCCAATGTGTGTGATAGTGCCAGAAAAAAAGCTCCAACGCTTGTGTTCTCTATAAAATGAGGGTATGCTGGACACGTTTCGTAAGGTACGGCGTTGCTCAATTCGTCTAAACCAACTTCTTTCACATTGTTCTTTCAAGTTGAAGAAGTAGCAGACAATTCATTGTGAGTATACAGGAAAAACTGGTTCAAGTTGAGATCGGAATCAAACAAATGCTTGAATAGACAGTATATATGTATTTCATTTCAACCAGGCTATCGCCTGGTTGATAAGAAATACATCACGATGAGATAGTCTCTCTCACAATGTTTTTTTTGTTGTTATGAAACGGCCGAGAAAAAAATCGATTATAGAGATAGCGAAACAAGATAATGTTTTCCATTCGGAAAATCTAGTGAGAATATTTTTAAGTGGAGATTGTTAGAAGATTGTTTTGGTAATTAATCCCTTGCTTGAACCGAGTCCAATTTCTACTCTATTTACTGCAAAAAAAAACTCCCTGAAAAGGAGTTAGTAGTGCTTTCTTGTATAGAAAACGCTTGATTCTGACCAAAGAAACCTTTTTTGGAATGAGGCTTCAATGGTAGGTTCTCCACTGTTCTTTATGCAATTTTCTGAGACGCATTACGATTTTTTTCTATGGAAAAAGTCAATTGAGTTATAGAGGAATGCAGAAAGAATCGACTCTTCTATAGTAGTTCCGAATGGAATGACTAAAGAAAAAAAAATTGATTTTAGGGCCGAGAGAAGAAATGGGAAGAAACAAAGTTCGAGAGAGAAAGAGAGACAGAGAGTGAGAGACATCGATTGAGAGTAGGAGAGAGAGAGAGAGAGAGAGAGTGAAAGAGAGCAAGAGAGAGGAAAAAAGAATGAAAAAGAGAGGAAAAAAGAGAGAGTGTGTGCTTCTTTTCTGTTGAAAGCGGCTGTTATAGTACAAAAGCAGGTTTCTGCAATCTATGAGAGCCCTCTCTTATTTTGAAGGGGTAGAATTGTCACTCGAATAATTGCAGAATCGCCTCGATCTTTATTCCACTTTTTTCCGGCTGTTCATGGTAAAATATTGACAGAGTTGCGTTTGAACTCAATACTGACACAGATTGATATGACTAAAGACAAACAAAGTATAATATAAAACATTCATTTCTAGCTTCTAGAAGTTTTGAACAAAACGTTGTTTTTTTAAACCTCGTTATCAAAAAAAAGCAATAACAACAGGAAAAAAATTTAAGGTTGCTTTTTATTTTATTTTAATCAGTTGCAAAATCATTTTAAAACCATTCGGTGTGTCATGAATTATCGAGCGGCAAAGCCCTCCTGGCTTCAGGAGCTAGCGGAACGCTATATTTGGTTCAGAAGTAGAATAGGAAGGCTCTTTCCGGTTTAGAAATGAAGTGAGAGACATTTGGCTCCTGGAGCTCAAGCTAAAGGCTTTAGGCTGCAGAGAAGAAGCGAAAAGCTGTCTTGGCTTTAGTAAGTGAAGCGGAAGGTTTCCTTGGTTTCAAGAAATGAGCGGTAGAGTATATCAGCTTCAAAAGTAGAAGCGGAAAATTTTCTCGGCATTCCGAGGTGTAAGAAAACTCACCATCAATTGAATCGTAAAACTCTGCTAGCTTGAGATGAAGTGCAAGGCTCTACATATTAGTTTCAGGAGGTGAAGCGGAAAGTTCACTCTGGCTCAAGGAAATGAAGTGATGGGCTATTTCATTTTGTTTTTTATTCTGCTTGAAACAGAAAACATTGTTGAATAAAAGAACTAAAAAGATACTGTCACAAAGATGTGAATTCAGTAGGTGTAACTGAAAGTGAGATGGCCGTAATATGTCAAGAACAATCATGAAGATTACTTTTGAAGTTGCCCGGATAAAGTGATGGAAAATCCTTTAAAAAAAGATTCAATTCATGCATCGACTTCTTCCTGCACTCACTCTCTATTGAACCGTTTCCGACTTTAAAGAAGAACAGTGGAGATTCCTCAGTGAGAAAATGAAGGAGATTGGAGGCGCGTTTCTAGGCAGGATGAAGCCAGGGCGCAAGCGTATAGTGGACAAAGAAACCTGGTTGTGGAATGAGGATGTCCAAGCCACAGTCAAGAAGAAGAAATATGCTCACGAACTGTGGGAAAATTTATGTCAGACATAGACTGTACCCAATACGTCTTCGCTAAGAGAGAAGCCAAGAGAAGTGTTGCGAAAGCAAGCTCTTCTGCCACGAATGAGATGTTCAACAAGCTTGACACCCGCGAAGGTGAAAAAGATGGTTACCGCATCTGAAAAGCAAGAGCTACTGCATCAAAAGACTTCTCGCACATTAGGCTGATCAAGAACCAATCAAGACAGCTTCTCCCGTCGAATGTTGACATCTGTCAACGTTGGAAGGAGCATTTCGAAGGAATCTCCAACATTGATTTCCAACATCCACCCCTACCACCTTTTCACCCAGTAGAAGGCCCAGCCCCACTTATTACTGAAGAAGTTTGAGAAGCGCTTAAGAGAATGAAATCAGGAAAATCCTGCGGGCCAGATGATCTATTTGCTGTCTCGTGGAAACTCGCGGGTTACTGTGGAGTTCCTCACCTTGTTGAACTTTTCCGGAAAGCTACGAGTCGCCTGGATTCCCCGGATGCAATTCCTATCTTCAAAGGCAAAGAAGATGTGACTGACTGTTTCAACTACCGTCCTATCAGGCTGATACGTCATACCTCGATGCTCCTCGATAAAGTTATGGAAGCTCGTCTGTGGAAAATTGTAAGCACTTCAATGATCCAATGCGGTTTCGTGAAGGTGTATAGAACTATGTACTGTGGGCACGCAGGATCAGTGGGCACGCAGGATCCAAATTCAACCTAGGCAAATTCCTGCCTCTGCCTTTCCGATGCCTCATAAGCCAGAAATGTGCTTTTAAAAATCGCCTCTACCGCCGCGCTCTAGGCGGTTCCTTTCACATGCTCAGGAAGGACCCACTCAACGCGCTCCAGAGCCGCTTTCTTGGGACCTCAAACAAGGGCGGGTTAATTGAGATAAACGGCTTTAACGGGATAAAGCAGTTATCTCTTTTGCACGAAAAAGCATAATTGACTTATTCCCTCCAGAATTCCAGCGCTGTGACGCAAACGCACCGCAACCACAGCACGTGAAATCTCCTGACGCGATTTTTTCTTCCTCGGGACACAAATTATCCTGACTTTCTGGGGCAAGAGATAGAATCTTCGGCGTTTCTGGATATTTTAGTGGTAGGTGAGATGTTTTTGTCGGAGGGCGAATAACTGAAGAACTGAGAAAATTCGGAGGACGAAGAACTTTGAGATAGGCGAGGGTATACTAGATGGAAGGACAGGAGAGACTGACGCTTCGTGTAGGAAGGATAGACAAAAGGTTTTTGCTTAGACGTGTCGTACTTCCAGGCATTGATATCTTCTGTCACATTCTGTTTGGCTGTGTCAAATGTGTAGATCCGGATTGAAAGAAGATAGAACTTGCTGTTGGAACGAAGTAGTCGGAAGTAAAATTTTCACTGGTTTTGGCCTTCTGTTTCTGTAACTTATCTGAGCTGGCATTCGGTACACGTTGGCGGGAAAACACTGGCCTTGCATCCTGTCCAGATTGTGGATCACCCTTTAAAAGTTGTTGTGTGCTCTCTGGGTCACTGAGTTTGACCTGGACTCAGGAAGATTAAAAAGCTCAATTGATATGTATCACTCCCGGCGAATTTCTTTTGGTTACTCGTAGTAAAGATATTCAGCAGTTGAAAGTGAAGGAGGTTCGGGTGCATTTGTACAAACATATGTTGAGGGCATCAGAAAGATGCTGAGCCTGATTTGAGACCAGAGGTAAGAATGGAAGGCTTGATTTGGTGATTGGATTGTGTGTCGAGCTCAGTTAAGATAGAATAATCTTGCTTTAAGATGTTCTTCACTATTTTGGAAAGAGTCGCTAACTCGTTCGAAAGAACAAAAAAAAATTCGCACTTGAAAACTCTTTCAACTACTAGCTACACTTGTCCAATAAGTTAATTTTTCGTGAACATGCACCGGAAAAAAACCCAATCCTTACAATGAACGCTATCGCATTCGGAGGGGCACTCTTCGCAGTTTGAGCGCAGCTATTGCGTGCAATGCATAATCTGTCAAAGTATCTCCCACGTCTCTCAGCTCCCCCACATTTCGAAAACTAACAACTGCCTACAGAGTTCTAGAGAAACTCTTAGAGCATACATACAATACATTTTAAAGTTTTGGTGAATTTTTTTGGTGGGGATTGCAATAGTAATTTTTTAATGTGTCCGGTTATCTGAGATCGCCTCGACAGAAATGTTACAAGTTATTCGCACGAAAGCTGCCTCGAACCCCACCCCTCTCCCCTGACCAATTTTTGTCATACCAAACGATAGTCGGACAACCTTGGTCAAAACCTTCTGTCCTAATTATTTCTCCAGATGCTGACAAAAAACCCTAAAGTTTTGCTTGGATCGGGGAGGGGGTTCCAATCAGAATTTTGAAATTAAGTTGTATGGTACGGAATTTTAAAAAAATCCTACTATACATCGAGTTGTTTAACACTGTTGTTTGAAGTGTCATCCAGATTTCTCGCACTATGGACTAGATTAGTATATCAATCATTTATTCCAATTCACATGATAGAATAGCACATACATACATGCATTGATGAACTTGGATCGCTGTCACGGATGTGAGTTCAGCTATATTCGAAAAACATTTAAAAATTTGGGAAAAATGATATAATACAAACTGAATTCGTTATGGTACATTCAAAACTTTTCAATTTTCGTTTTAAAAAACACAAACATTGAAATTATACCTCACTAGAACTTTCAAAATTTTGATAAAGACTGAGCCCGTGTTTTAGGCATTCTCTGACATAGCGCATTGGTGGTGCCCAAGTTGAACTGGGAACTCCCATTGACAGATATTTTAAATTTTTAAAACCGTTTTTTTTTTAAACTTAAAACAAAAGGTTTTTATCGAATTCTAGAGAAAATTTATCTCGAAAAACATCAAATAATATTCATATAGCACTATATTGATCATTTTAGAAAATTTCATTGCGGTCTCTACATATATTCGTAAGTTGATATCTTACAGAGACGCACTATTCCGCAAGATTCGTTACCCTCTCGTTCGTGTATTATATGACAAGGCTAGCTGTGATCTACTCAAACGAATGAATAAATGGAACAAAGACTGACTAAAGAAAAACTCACTTCATCTCATAATTTGTACAGACACATTGCTTCGCTTACCCGACCAAAGCCAAACCCTCCCCGGTCATTGATCACTACACAAGAAACCATAGTAACTGACCGTAAAAGTGAGGGTGATCTACTTGCAGCAGAGTTCGTTTCGTAATTTACTAACGACGATGGTTCGCTTCCTTCGTCCACTGGGCATTTTATCCCTCCCCAATTCAATCTTCATCTCTTTCTCCTTTCAACTGTTTCCCGTTTCCTATCCAAGCTGAAATACATTGGAAGCACAGGGGCTGACGGAATTCCACAACTTGTTTTTGAAATTTGTCATTCATCCCTCTCGTTTCCCCTCTCACATATTTATAATTTTTGCATGTTAACTTCATCCACTCCTGCTATTTGGAAATACTCCTTAGTCACTCGGATTGTTAAACCAGGCCTTCTTCTTCTTCTGATTTTTTTTTTCTACAATAGAGCTTCTCCTTCTTATAGACCAATGTTATAGACTACTAAAAACCAGCCCACTTCTTCTTCTTATAGACCCATTTCTATTTTCTTCTTATAGACCCATTTCTATTTTCTTCTTATAGACCCATTTCTATTTTCTTCTTATAGACCCATTTCTATTTTCTTCTTATAGACCCATTTCTATTTTCTTCTTATAGACCCATTTCTATTTTCTTCTTATAGACCCATTTCTATTTTCTTCTTATAGACCCATTTCTATTTTCTTCTTATAGACCCATTTCTATTTTCTTCTTATAGACCCATTTCTATTTTCTTCTTATAGACCCATTTCTATTTTCTTCTTATAGACCCATTTCTATTTTCTTCTTATAGACCCATTTCTATTTTCTTCTTATAGACCCATTTCTATTTTCTTCTTATAGACCCATTTCTATTTTCTTCTTATAGACCCATTTCTATTTTCTTCTTATAGACCCATTTCTATTTTCTTCTTATAGACCCATTTCTATTTTCTTCTTATAGACCCATTTCTATTTTCTTCTTATAGACCCATTTCTATTTTCTTCTTATAGACCCATTTCTATTTTTTTCTTATAGACCCATTTCTATTTTCTTCTTATAGACCCATTTCTATTTTCTTCTTATAGACCCATTTCTATTTTCTTCTTATAGACCCATTTCTATTTTCTTCTTATAGACCCATTTCTATTTTCTTCTTATAGACCCATTTCTATTTTCTTCTTATAGACCCATTTCTATTTTCTTCTTATAGACCCATTTCTATTTTCTTCTTATAGACCCATTTCTATTTTCTTCTTATAGACCCATTTCTATTTTCTTCTTATAGACCCATTTCTATTTTCTTCTTATAGACCCATTTCTATTTTCTTCTTATAGACCCATTTCTATTTTCTTCTTATAGACCCATTTCTATTTTCTTCTTATAGACCCATTTCTATTTTCTTCTTATAGACCCATTTCTATTTTCTTCTTATAGACCCATTTCTATTTTCTTCTTATAGACCCATTTCTATTTTCTTCTTATAGACCCATTTCTATTTTCTTCTTATAGACCCATTTCTATTTTTTTCTTATAGACCCATTTCTATTTTCTTCTTATAGACCCATTTCTATTTTCTTCTTATAGACCCATTTCTATTTTCTTCTTATAGACCCATTTCTATTTTCTTCTTATAGACCCATTTCTATTTTCTTCTTATAGACCCATTTCTATTTTCTTCTTATAGACCCATTTCTATTTTCTTCTTTTAGACCCATTTCTATTTTCTTCTTATAGACCCATTTCTATTTTCTTCTTATAGACCCATTTCTATTTTCTTCTTATAGACCCATTTCTATTTTCTTCTTATAGACCCATTTCTATTTTCTTCTTATAGACCCATTTCTATTTTCTTCTTATAGACCCATTTCTATTTTCTTCTTATAGACCCATTTCTATTTTCTTCTTATAGACCCATTTCTATTTTCTTCTTATAGACCCATTTCTATTTTTTTCTTATAGACCCATTTCTATTTTCTTCTTATAGACCCATTTCTATTTTCTTCTTATAGACCTATTTCTATTTTCTTCTTATAGACCCATTTCTATTTTCTTCTTATAGACCCATTTCTATTTTCTTCTTATAGACCCATTTCTATTTTCTTCTTATAGACCCATTTCTATTTTCTTCTTATAGACCCATTTCTATTTTCTTCTTATAGACCCATTTCTATTTTCTTCTTATAGACCCATTTCTATTTTCTTCTTATAGACCCATTTCTATTTTCTTCTTATAGACCCATTTCTATTTTCTTCTTATAGACCCATTTCTATTTTCTTCTTATAGACCCATTTCTATTTTCTTCTTATAGACCCATTTCTATTTTCTTCTTATAGACCCATTTCTATTTTCTTCTTATAGACCCATTTCTATTTTCTTCTTATAGACCCATTTCTATTTTCTAAAACAATAGAGCGATTAGTTCGTAAGACATTCATTGATCATCTCGAGCGATTTAATATCCTGTCAAATCATGAGCACGGTTTTCGGTCAAATGCTTCTGTTGTCACCAATTTACTATTATGTGAAGATTATTGGTCGCGTGCACTAAGTGAGGGACTCACTACTGATGTTTTTTGTTATTGCTTGTACTGATTTATCTAGGCTTCTCTCGCGCCTTTGAATCAATTAGTATTTCTAAGCTTCTTCACAAGTGTAACACTTACGAATACCAAATCAGCTATTGTCTTGATTAAGATCATTCCTCTTTGATCGCTCTTTTTACGTAAGAATCGGCAGCACACGTTCATCTCCACTAAAGGTTTTATCTGGGGTCCCCAAGGGTCTGTGCTTGGACAGCTACTCTTGATTTTGTATACGACTGATTTGAGTAACGTATTGGCTAAGTTCCCTAATGTTAAATTTCAAGCCTTTGCCGACGTCACTAAACTATATGTGTGAGGTGGATGACTCTGTAACCTAAAATAATAGTGTGTATATTGAGAGACTTTTTCTCTGACCACAAAGAATCACTCCAGCTGATCTTTATCTTTCTCTCTTTCTCTATTTTTCTTTCTTTCTCTCTCTTTTTTCTCTCTCTCTCTCTTTCTCTCTCTCTCTCTCTTTCTTTATCTCTCTCTCTTTCTCTCTATCTTTCTCTCTCTCTCTCATTTCTCACCCTCTTTTATCTCTCTCTCTCTTTTTATCTCTCTCTTTCTCTCTCTCTCTTCTCTCCTTTTCTTTCTCTCTATTTCTCTATTTCTCTCACAATCATACACTATTTCTTTCTTTTCCTCTCTCTCTCTCTTCTCTCTCTCTCTCTCTCTCTCTCTCTCTCTCTCTCTCTCTCTCTCTCTCTCTCTCTATCTTTATACTCTGTTAGATATTTTTTCTCTGAATCTCTTGAAAACATAACCATCCATGATGCTTTTATCTGCGTCTCTCAATATTACATGCTATTTTCTTTTACACTCTCTAGCGTTTTTTCTCTTACAGTGTAGTCTTTCTCAGAAAGACACACTTTTTATACACTCTCTCCGATGTGTATTTTTGAATCTTTTATTTGAGAATTTTTATCACGTGTTTCCAATAATCACTGTTTTCATACACGCGTAATCTATGGATACGATCTTGGAAGGAAGCCATCTCCTACTCTCGCAACTTGCACTCTTTGCGGTAAAGAATACGTCACGTATTCTTCCGTCTTTGTAGAATAAAGAACACAAAGATTAGCAACAACATTTTATCATCTCAAAGACAAAACGAAACAAACAGAAAATGAACTAAATAGCTTAGTATTTTATTACTGAAAAAGTTATTTTAATAATCTTTTTTAAAACTAATTAATTTTTTTTCCTTATAAAGACCCTACGTTAATAAACATTTTGATTTGAAGTTTAGTGATTTTTAATAATCTCACAGAAATACCGCTATTTTTTAAAAGGTTTTCTTCCATATTTTCTATGACTTTATGATTTCTATTTTGACTTTAACCTTGTATATGCACCTTCCTTAATGTGTTTTTTCACCCCCTCTCAGCATTTCCATTGTACTAGGGCATGACTCATCATGTTTCCAATCCCTCGAGTCCACAATCTCTGGAGAAGATCAAGGAGAAAGGAAGGAAGCAATCTCCCCATATTTCTCAGACTCCTTGCGGTAAAAATACATCAATAGGATGTATTATTTCGCATTTGTAAGATGATGAGCTTAAATATTAACAAAAACAATTCATTGGAAACAACACAGCGAGTATAGAAATCAACCTGAAAATAAAGAAAAAGATGCACTATTCAGCAGCTTATTGACAGAGATTCTGGCTATTCTCTAAGCCCGTTTTGAAAAAGTATCACAACAGTTCTTTTTCGGTTTGTGAATATCCATGTAGGACATGGAAGTATATCGATACATAGTTTTAAAAGAAACTATTATACCAATGTTTTTAATCTCCACTTCATGTATTAGTTAGTTAAAAAGTTTTTTTTTAACTACGTATTTAATCACCACTTCTTAAAGTAGTAAATTTTTAAAAAAAAGTAAAACACTGTATTTAATCACCACTTCATAAACTAGTTAGTTGAAAATTTTATTATAACAATGTATTCAACTGCCACTTCATAAATAAGTAAGTTAAAAAATTCTTATAACAATGAGTTTAATCCCCGCTTCTTGAATTAATACAATCAACTTAATCTAAGAAAGTAAGTTTTTTAATTCTTACAACAATGTATTCAATCAACACTTCACAAACTAGTAAGTTAAAATTTTTTATAACAATGTATTCAATCTCAACTTCATAACTTTAAAAGTTGAAAAAAAAATCTAATAATGTATTCAATCACAACTTCATAAACTAGCACGTTAAAAAATTCTTACAGCAATGTATTAAATTATCACTTCATAAATTAATAAGTTTAAAAAAATTATTATAACAATGTATTCAATCTCTACTTCATAACTTGGGTAGTTGAAAAAAAAAATTTAATAATGTAAAATTCACAACTTCATAAACTAGCAAGTTAAAAAGTTCTCACAACAATGTATTCAATCATCACTTCGAAAATTAGTAAGTTAAAAAAAAATTAAACACTGTATTTAATCACCACTTTATTATTGGTTAGTTAAAAAGTTATTATAACAATGATTTCAATCCCAACTTCATAAACTAGTTAGTTAAAAATTAATATAACAATGTATTTATTCCCCACTTTACAAACTAGCAAGCTAAAAAAAATAAATTATTTTAACAATGTATTCAATCACCACTTCATAATAAAATTCTCAAAATAATGTATTCAGTCACAACTTCATAACTTAGTTAGTTGAAAAATTATTCTAACAATATATTCAATCAACACTTCATAAACAAGTAAGTTAGAAATTATTATAACAATGTAATCAATCACAACTTCATAAACTAGCAATTTAAAAAATTCTTACAACAATGCATTTAATCCCCACTTCATAAACTAGTTAGTTAAAAATTAGTATATCAATGTATTCATTCCCTACTTCATAAATTAGGGTGTTAAAAGTTTTTTACAATAATGTATTCAATCACAACTTCATAACTTAGTTAGTTGAAAAATTATTCTAACGTTGTATTAAATCAACACTTCTTAAATAAGTACATTTTAAAAATATATTCTAACAATGTATTCAATCAAAACTTCATAAACCAGCAATTTAAAAATTCTTACAACAATCTATTCAATCACAACTCCATAAACCAGCAATTTAAAAAATTCTTACAACAATGTATTTAATCCCCACTTCATAAACTAGTTATTTAAAAATTAGTATATCAATTTGTTCATTCCCAACTTCATAAACTAGTGAGTTAAAAGTTATTACAATAATGTACTCAATCACAACTTCATAACTTAGTTAGCTGAATTCTTCCAATACTGTATTCAGTCACAACTTCAAAACTTGGTTAGTTGAAAAATTATTCTAACAATGTATTCATTCGCCGCTTAATAAATAAGTAAGTTAGAAAAAATTCTTCCAACAATGTATTCAACCCCCCACTTCATAAATTAGAAAGTAAAACAATAATGTATTCAATCACAACTTCATAACTTGGATGAAAAATTGTTCTAACAATGTATTCAATCAGCACTTCATCAATGAGCGAATTAAAAATCATAACAATTGAATCAATCCCGACTTCATAAAATTAGTTAGTTAAAAAATTATCATATATGTAGGTATTGATATACTGGAGAGAGTA
The DNA here is from genome assembly GCA_964056735.1 of Allodiplogaster pararmata. Taxonomy (NCBI): domain Eukaryota; kingdom Metazoa; phylum Nematoda; class Chromadorea; order Rhabditida; family Diplogasteridae; genus Allodiplogaster; species Allodiplogaster pararmata. Next base: position 4,644,721 of record OZ057409.1, on the reverse strand, counting down.
AGACAATAAGATGGATGCGAGGCTTCTATAGACATAAAGACCGTTTTTAAATGAGATATACTCAAACCCCAAACACAGGACCATTCATGCAAAGCGTCTATTGCCTTCTGAAGTGGGCCAAAGTCATTTTCAATGTAGATTTTCGCGTCATCTGCAAAAAGTATACAGTGAGCTCCTTTTGAGAGGTAGGCAGGCAAGCCATTTATGTATAAAATAAAAGAGAAGAGACCCCATAATACACTACCTTGGGGTTCGCCGAGTTTAACACTGAGAAAATGATTGGTTGATCATAACTGATCGGGTCCGGTTCGTTTAAAAATTACTTTATCCATTCGAAGGCACACCCACCAATTCCAAAACTACCTAGTTTGGTTAGTAAGAGGTCATGGGGAATGATGTCGGAAGCTTTTGTGAAATCCAGGAATACAGAAGAGATATTGTAGGAACCTTTTTTGAAAGCTCTGTGAAAGTCAGACAAGGATGATCATAATACAGAAGAGCAAGACCGTTTAGGTGTGAAACCGTGCTGGGAAGAAGAGAGAAGATTGAATTCTGTTAAGTAAATTGTGAGAGATGCGCATAGTATTCTTTCAAACACTTTGTAGATGCCAGATGCAAGAGAAATAGGTCGGTAGTTCAGAGGTTCATGTATGCTTCCTTTCTTTTCATAGGCAGGCTTAATGTAGGACGCTCACCATAAGGCGAGCATATATACATGCAGTAGAAAACTATTGAAAATCATTGAAAATGGTACTGAAATAGCTAAAGCTGTCCCTTGAGGAAATTATTTGGGATACCGTCCGGAAAAGTAGAATTCTTGTTTCTTAATCTGGTAAGACACATCAGGAATAAACACACAAAAAAAACTTTATATTTATGTAATGAATAAAGAAATGAATGACAGAGTAAGCGAAAGGATTAATGATCAAATTAACTAACAACTAGCGTATTGTGAATGAAGTACTTTTTGATCTAGCGAATCTTAGAAAACCCATGAAGAATCAAATGAACTAACAATCGAGATTCAATATAAGCTATCCGGTTCTATCGAGAGAAAAGTACCCGAGAGGAAGGGCATCGACAAATGCAACC
>OZ057409.1:4554935-4643429 GCA_964056735.1 Allodiplogaster pararmata | reverse complement strand
TAGAAGTGATAGTGAATGAACAACCATATAAGAAAGAACAAACAGAAAGGTTACCATTTCATGGGACGCGCTCCAGAACATGTAAACTAATCAAAAACGGAACATTATAATCAAATGAACGAAAAACTACCTGGGAACACTGTACGCGTGGCGTTCGCGTGATCAAAAAAAGGTTAAATAACTGGAAAGCGATAACCTGAGTCTGAGCGAGGGATGCTCTCTAGTTGTCATAAATTGGGAAAAAATTTTGTTTTTCTAACTCGCAGTTATAGGGTTTTTTCTAATTTTTAAAGCCTCTTACTTCGCTCCAGAAAATGACGGATAGTATGCTCGAAATTAGCGCACTATTTATTTTTAAAGCAAAATACTAGGCTTTCAAGCAATCTAAGCATTTGATTTTGTAATCCAGAATTAGTATATAGTCTCTTCATATATCAAATTGCACGGTAAAGACCGCAGTAAAATAATCTGATTTCTTTACGTATCTTGCAATTCTTATGATTTAGTGTTGTAGTTGTATGCTATTGTGATTCAAGTTCGATTACCAAATTCATTCTGCATTCACACCAAGTTATGCGAAGAAAAAAATACATCAGCAAAACATGCAGTCATTTATGAAGAAAAGACGCAGAATCTTTAATAGTTTGGTTTGATTTACCTAAACTTCTTGAAAAAAGGGCACTTGATTGACGCGTTTGAATGCCCACCCTTTTGTAGTTCAAATAGAGCTACAGAAAATATCAGCTGCTAAGGAACTCCTCAAAGCATAGTGCCTTCGACGGATAGAGACGCATAGTGTGAAACTCTGCTCGCCTTGAGCTCTCACAGACCCTTACACTCCTGCACACTTGAAGCTGTTATATTTTGTCGATACTCGGACACTTTCTTACGTTTTCTCTCGCCTTTCTCTGTTTTTCTCTGATTGTTTCTTTCGGATGTGTCTAACCCAGGGGTTAAATGGAGCCGCCCAATTTGGGTTTACATGTATCCGCCGCTCAAAGTTTGGATGAAAAAAGAAGAGATGATGAAGGAAAAGGGTAAGAAAAGAGGGAGTTTTTTTGTCAATAGTGTGTGTACATGTATCCGCCGACGGGACCGATCCGGTCACTATTTAACCCCTGGTCTAACCCGTTTCTTCATCCTTATTCTGTCTATTCTGGTTCCTGCGCCAAACTTCCATCAACACTCCGTTCGCAATTCAACAATCATAACTAATCGGCGAAAAATTTGTAATGATTATTTTATCCGTATTTTCATGATGCATAAATTGAAACAAAACAGAAACGTATCTATAATAAAACATCAACTAAATATTCATTACGTTAACCTGAATTTTCTAGTTATCAGGCCAGTTCGTATTTAATTTAATGCACTGTGGAAGTTGAAAGAAAATTCCTAATAACATGCGAAATTCTTCGATCAATTTAATTGACTTCTGTCAACGTATTCACATAATTTTATTAAATTTTACTCTGATCCAGTCAATCAGACCCATGGTAGACCTTGGTCATCAGCAGGGAAAACGCTAGAAATAATGTGTAGATTGTTGGCTAATGCGTGATGAGTTGGCAGCCTGAACGACAAGTGCAAAAGTTGTTTGAAAGAGAGAAGCCCGGGGACACAAGCATACATGTGCGCCGTTTCATGAGGTTTCGGTAGGCTTAATGGAATAGAGAATAGGTGCTGTTATTATCTCGTGAAAGTAGTTTTTCAAACACACTGGGTGAAGTATCCACTGCAGAACTGTAAAAGACAGATTTTTTCCCACTTGAGATTTAAGATTATTGAGAATTACGGTTTTGTTAATCATAGTTCCAAAAATTGTTACTCAAAACATTTTTTCGTTGAATACATGCAAACTGCCATTTCCGACAAACAATTCACTTTAATAAGGGGATTTCGTTTTTTCTGGCTACGGCAATGTGTGTAATGTGACATTGAACAATCCCTGACTGCTGCTAAAAACTTTTGCTTATCTTTTAAAAAAGTCATTGCAAAAAATTATGCGAGAAACCTATGTGAAATTTAGGTCTAAGATGAATAGAAGTTTCAATGCTAAGGTTTTGGCTTTTTTTTTTACAAGAGCGTGTTTCCCGACTCCCAATCCGCTCTCACTTGGCGATTAATTTCGGATGAAGTCTGAATGATATCTAATCAGAGCTCTTTGATTTCATTTGTCCGACTTTGATAGAGCTTACCTCAGCCTGAGGTCAAATAAAGCACACTTCTTTCACTTGTTACACTTGCCAATCACCAGTTTCAAATGCCGTTTAACTTCGCGGATAGGATTGTTTGACCTTTGTCTGGCTCGTTGGATTTTTTTTCTCGCTTGAACTCGAGTCGATGCAGAATATGTACATCTTTTTCTTCACATAGATTTCTGGACTGTGCCGAAAAATGAAGTGCCGCCGAAAAAAAGAACTTTTCCGAAACAGAGACCACCAGTGACGGAAGGAAGTCTTCCTATGCTTGGTCTTGCCTTATTCCGGGCTGCGCGCTCCCCTGAGATGCGGGACAGACCTATCCCAATAGAATCAGTGGCTGCCCGCAGGGTCACTGCTAGTGTGTGTATCAGCAGTGAGGAGAGTCAGATTCGTAAAAGAGCACTACCAACATTCATCAAACCCCTTGGTTTGGGTGGATCTTTCCAGGGTGGTAGTCGAGCTTGAAACTCTTCCGAGAGCTTGGGACTCTTCCCAGAGCTTGGGAATGGAACTCTTCCCAGTGGAGCACACTACCATCATAGTGGCGGAAAGAAGTTAAAAACATAAACGAAAAAAGTTATGCTAGTCTCCACCTAATTTTTATAGAAAAATCAGACGCACCACTGCTTGGAAGGGGGAGCACTGATAGATGTTCACCCTTTTCCCACGCTCGCCGAAGTCGAAGTCGGGTCACTGTACGGCTTATCACTTACGAGAAAGTTCAGTATGTTGCTCTCTTAGAGTGAAGTCGTGTAACGCGCACGGTATTAGCGGGTCAAATGGTTATCGGTTTCATTACGGGCGTTTGCGCGCCATTACCATCACGACCGCCAATCTTGCAATGTAACTTGCATCTTTTCGCTTTACGTGTTTTTAACATCAAAGTCTGCCTCCTCTTATCGTCTTGGATAGCGGCCACGCCAGTTTTTTTTTACCAGTTGTATGTATTACACCCAGAGTCTGGAGAGCTGCCTAAAGGAACAGGCGGAGCATATCCTATATAAACCATGTAAAAAATGTTCTCGGCGGTCCATTAATGGGGCCCAGGAATTAATCGTCCAATCTTACCGCCAGTCTGCGGCATTTGTTTTGGAGTTTGGATATTTATTAATTTCGCCTTGAAATGCGAACTTTATATTTAAACGGATTTTTAAAAATTAATTCATCTCAACTCCGGACGTCTCCCAGTTCGCCGATTAAGCGTAAGTAGAGATTGGTGCATCGGATGTAACCAAATAGTGGGCATCTGATTGTGATTCGGACGCTTTGGATAGATCACTTCTTCGTCGTTGATGTCTGGCGGTTGCGTTTTTCTCAGTATGACGGAGAAAATGTTATAACTCTTATCATTGTTAAGTTACTTATAATGATAAGAGTTATAACATTTTCTCATGTTCTCGTTCCATAGTTCTCCTTTTCCAAACGTTCGTTGCAGTTGCTAACTCCCAAATGGTGTATTCTACAAGGAGACATTGAGAAAGAGTTAGTTTTTCACGAACTTACAAGTCTTCAGATTATTTTAGACGTAAAAGTGTGGAATTTGTTGGCTTTCTGGACCTTTCTTCCAGTATTCGTTTGCTTCCTTCGATATGGAACATACTCAAATTCATAATGAGAAGGCTTGAAAATAGTTCTGAAGCGTCTTTCTCAGTTCTGAAACTTTCACCTTAATTTCAAAAGACTATTCCTTAAGACTCACCAGTGATTTTTATATTGAATATTTATATGATAAGAAATTCATATGATATAAGACAATTTGCAGACAAATACCCAACTGCCGTACTAGTTTTTAGTTTCAGGTAATTTTTGATTCTTTGATTTGATTCCCACGTGGGACAACGTGTGCTCGGTTGATGTATTGGTTAACGCTCTTCATATGATATAAGAAAATTTTTTAAGCCGTACAAGCCCCGGTTAGGCAGCGGAAGTTCGGTCCCAGACGAGTGCCAATTTTTGCTCGTGCGATGGATTTCATTCATTACAGTAGTAGTAGGTACTTGAAGACGATATGAGTGACCTATAGGTACTTGAAAACGATATGAGTTAACCATAAGAGCCATCGCCTTCCAACGTTTAAGCCGTGGAAGCATACGTCGACTCGTCGACAGGTAAATGGCAACGACAAACCCAAATCGGACTCAGATCAATCCAATTCGCGGGTTTTTATCAGTGGAGCCTGTTACTTTTACTTATGGCTGGCATTGAGCCAAATCAGGGTCCACCACGATCGATTCGCTGGTTCTGTACGGTATGTAGAGCGCCTGCCTACTACAACTCGATTCACTGCAATACATGTCTCAACTATATCCACGACACGCCCGCTTGCGGCGAGGTCAAGAATTACCGCTTCGATGCAACTGGTTACATATGCCCGCCTTTTCGCGCCATCGCAGTCGTAACGTCACTAATCGCCCACGTCACACAGTGAGTCGCCCCACTCAGAGATGCACCACAACGGGTCCCCGTCAGCTCTACAAACACCACACTAGCAAGTGACTTCGCAATCGTTCAATGGAACACCCACTTCCTCAACACTCACAACATCAAAGCAGCAGCAATTCAAGAGATATCCAGACGAGCGAACGACAGAAGCAATGACGACCTCAGTCATGACCTCAGATTGCAGCATCACTATTACCAAAGTCCATATACCTACTGAGAGCTCCTCCTAACAAGTTTCCGAGCCATCATTGATAATTCCCTTGTCTGTGACGACTCTCTCGTCTTCCGAGGCTATAACGCGCAATGATCTTTGTTATTCACCTCTGACCGACACTCAGAACCGAGGAAAACATCTGGCAGATGAAATTGGGAGTTCCATGTTCGGAGTACTCAACGAAGAAGTTCCTATTCGCCAACCATCTTCACTGAACATTTCACTCGCATCATCCTCTCTTCTTCCAGCGGCTGAATGAGAGGTTCTCACGACATTATCTTCTGATCACGTCTCCATCCTCATCACTCTGACAGGAGAAGCAGTTGCCACAACAGACGATGGCGGTCGCACATACTACGATCTCGCCAAAGCACGTTGGCCAAATATTCTTGAAGAGACTGTACGAACGATCGTTTCAACGCTGTGAATGGGACAAGTCACAATCATCTGCTGCGAAAATGGAGAAGATTTGTCGGTAGATCGTCGTTGAGGCTGTTTTTCCATCTGGAAGATTTTCATTCCATCTTTTTTTTTTTTCTTTTTTTTTTACATATATTTTTTTTCCATTTTTCCAATTTTCCATCACATTCCATCTGGAAGAAGACGCAATTTTACATCCAACCTTCCGAGTGACGTTAAGCCGCTAATCACTTTAAGCCGAACGCGGTGTACTCCGACAGACCAACCCGACATCCCTCGCCTCTCAGAGCTCAACACCCTTATTGGCAACCGAGTGAATGCATCCAAAGGCGACAAATGGAAGAAGATTGTAGAGTCAGCAGATCGCAGCAAGTCCGGAGTTGAGAAGTTGGGGAGCCTGGTAAAACCCTTAGAAGGATGGATACGATCGCCATCAAACTGCTCAACCGCTTTCGACGGTAGACATTTCCGATAATATCGAGATGTCGGTCAGGGAGGACATTACAGTGTATCTCAGCGACTGGCTGATCCCGGTAATGAGACCGCCTCCGGAGTTATTCTCACGATCTTTTCTAACGAATGTGTATCCAGGAATTTTTGGACGTTTGGAACGGTTGGTTCGTTAGCTTAGTTTCTTGGATGAGAAATAAATCGACTTTCAGACGAGTTCATGGAGTTCCGTCGTTTTGCCAGAGAAGCCATAGCAGTTGTATTGTAGAATCTTGAGGTTCCTGCTGTCTGTCGGACGTGGGGACAGAGGATATCGTTTGCCTGGTGTTCGCGGTCGTCAGCGGAGTCGTATTCGATATCGGATATTCGAGCTTGGGTATTCGTATTCGATATTGGGTATTCGAGCGCTGCGGTATTCGACTTGGACTTACTCTCTGAGTGAGGAGAGTCCATGGAATTCCCTTGATAAAGTCTACCTTTCTTATCCGGCTTTGTTACTTGAAAAGATCAAAAACTTCTGAAGTTCAACCAAATTTGCCTATTTTCTGAACAAGCTCACATAGACTCAAACACACTGTTTTTTCCTACCCGCAGATACAGTATGTATGTATGTATATATCAAGATCTCTCATGAGAGAACGACAGGTCTCGAGAAAGGATAATAAAGCGCGAGAGAATGTGACATAATAGAGAGACGAACAGAGCATTTGTATCACTAGCTTTTTGAATAGCGCATAGATTTCATACGTGGTGCAAGTTAGAGAAACACACTGAACTCAAATATCGAAGAGGTTGAGATATCTACAAACTATAGCATATTTCTTTATACATTTGGAATGTTTTTTCAAAACTCAGGAGCCGGAGAGAAATGGTCAAGATAAATAAGATGCTCCAGGGGAGCAGCAGCCGCCTGCTCCAGTAGCGACCCGCTCGAATAGCCGCCAGTCAGCTTTCCATCAAAAGAAGCTCATTTTCTCTCTTTTTTTTTCTTTTCATGCACGTTCAGAAAGTTCAAAAGTGTTTTCTACGAGAAAATTGCTTTTTTTCAAAAATCAGTCAACAAATTAAATTTTTGTTTAAATGTGAAGCTGACAATTCCATTCGATCTTGTTCCTGAGCCTCAAGCCCTCGTTAGCGTAACTTCAGCCTAAGCGGATAAAACCACGAAATTACCTGAACAAACGTCCTATATTTGGTTTTAACGTGCTACAAACGTGTTTTTGTTTTAAAAAATGGAAACTCTACGGAAGTAAGGAATTGAATACAAGAATTGAATACAGCACTATTGGAGCTTTTTCGATGAAGCAATCGGGCTTAGCTCATATACATATGTATGTATGTGTATGAAACTCAGATATAATGTCGAGTGAGCAAGTATCTGTAAAAACAAGCAAAGAACCTTCAAAGTTCAGAGACATCGCTTGCTGCAGCAGTCCCATGCAAAATGAGCTCCTCGCAAAACTGAGCTTGTCAACAACTAATCGGCCGCCACTCAATGTCTACACTTCTATGGAAAAGCTTTCGATGATTTTCTTTTTCCATGGTGATAGGGTTTTCAATGACTTTCAAGCTTCCTGACTATCTTAATTTCACTGATTATCCTACGATAGTACGGTTCCCAATCAATTCATTGACTTTCCAATGACTTCTTTCAATTTCAATCGGGCTTCATTAATTCAAAAAAATTCTGTGTCCTCTTTCGGAGCAGTTATACTCTTTTTAAAACAAACTTTTGAGGTTACCTACTTTTTTATCTACTGATTGGAAGATTGTACTTCTTCATGTTCTCATTTAAAAAATTTCGAATTTTCTATGAACTCATGTGAGAAAAAAATCTTTTTGTTTTTTATACTTACTCCTTTGATTGATACATATACTGTATACTGTTTTTTATACTTACTCCTTTGATTGATACATATACTGTATACTGTTTTTTATACTTACTCCTTTGATTGATACATATACTGTATACTGTTTTTATGTATTCTTCAAGAGAATATTATGGATTTTATTAAAAGACATGAAGTTACTACATTATGTGCTCAAGTGAAGAATAAGTTTGTAATTTCTGAGATTATCTACAGAAGCAAATGCCCAAACCCAGTTAGAAGGCAGTAACGCCTGCTCCACAAAGGATATGACTGCATAGACAAAAGCTTTTCGCAGAGCAGGATCGAACCCGAAGCGGGATTTACTTGCATGAAAGAAAACCCATCAATGGGGTAGTATCGGACACTGTCGCCTCTCTCTCTTATCGTAATAAGGGGAATACCATAACACAACGTAATAAAGGGAATACCATAACACAGTATCGGACACTGTCGCCTCTCTCTCTTATCGTAATAAGGGGAATACCATAACACAACTAAATACACATTGCAATAACTTACGATTGTTCTACGGGAAAGGCGAAATGGTATTAAATCATGCTCTCAAAGCGATTGCGTTTGGAAAGGAATATACAATATCTTCACATAATAATAATAATCTTCCTCGCACTTGTTCCCGCCTCGCGGCAGGGTACGCGCTCCCCTGAGATGCAGGTCAGACCTATCCTGGTAGAACCAGTGGCTGCCCACTAGATCACTGCTAGTGTGAATAACAGCAGTAAGGAGAGTCAGATTCGTGCATCAGCACTACCAACATTTCTTAACCCCCTTGGTTTGGGTGGATCTGTCCGGGGTGGGAGTCGAACTAGGGACTCTTCGCACAATGGTCTAACACACTAACCATTATGCCACGCCCGGACATACAATATCTTCACAGTGACTGTAAAAAAAATCGATGGTAGTATATGGTGACACTCTTCAATCAACGAATGCTTCGTTAGACTATTTGGAGGCACGAGGCATTGAATAGAATTCCATTGAAATCAGGGACAATTGGTTATTACGGAGTTGAGCAAGTTGTAAACAAAAAGAGAAAATAGTAATCAGTAGAAATTTCAGAACTAGCCTTTCAATCATCCGACTCTCTTCAAGTTCTCTGCTTTATCTCATCCCATACTCTCTTCTTCACCATCTATTGTTCATGTCTTCTTCAGTTTTCTGCCTTTCTCTCTCCTTTCTGTTCATCTCTCACCTTTGTCGTCGGTGACCCCTGGCAAGGTTCCCGGCCGCCGATAATGAATCGCTCACAGTCTATGCCTTGTGTTCCTCTCTATGTATTTCTCTCGCTCTCTACCCCGCACTCTTCCTCTCTCTCTTTTTGCGCATATTTCTTTCTCATATGCTCACTCGGAAGTATAGGGGAAGAGATGCCTCGCGTTAGGAGAAGGGGAGGGGGGGGGTTAAGAACATGTGAATTTAAGGGGTCAGCAGCGCTCAAGCCGAACGACATTCGAAGAATACCAGGGGCCTCTTTCTAATTGGATATTTTGGATACAGCGATACAATATTGTCTTTCTAATCTTTCGATACAGCTATACAAATGGATACAGCGATATTTTGTGAAGGGCACCTGTATCCCTGTAAAGGTTCTCTCTCTAATCTTTTACAGTTTACCGCAAAAAATCGAATCTTTACAGGAAACGGATACAAATTTACAGTTCTAGAGGCTGCTGTAAAGATGGATACAGCACGCATTTACGATGTTTTTTCTTCATGTTTTTGTTTTTTCTTCATATTTTGTTTTTCTTCTTCATCTTTTGTTTTTCTTCTTCATATTTTGTTTTTCTTCTTCATATTTTTCCAACTCTATTTTTCTTCCTTTTTCACCAAAATGTTGACAAATATTTGATTTTTTTTGTCCATTAATAGTATACATAAATGAAAACAAAATAATTTTAGCAATTGTATATTCATATAATGGTTCTTTTTAACTTGGGCGCGCGCTTTACTTGAGGGGTTTTTTTGAAAAACTTTTCAAAAGATTATTTTAACATTAAAAAAACGCTTGAGCTTAGTAAAAAGTTTACGATTTAGAAAGTGGTTTTTTTCTTCCAAAAACTAACTGGAATATTTGAAATTAAATTTAGCTTAGGCTAAGTGAAACTTACGCTAACGAGACCATTACGGCTTAGTTAGTAAAGACCGTTTTATTGAAATTCCTTCAAGTAGTATAGGGTCCAAAAAACAACAGAAAATCTAAAAAGTTAGTGGAAAAAAAACTTGTTTGAGTTGAAAAAAATTTTTTTTGTTGAAAAACTTGAAGCCTACATCGTTTCCTTAGGTCACGTAATAAAACAAAGAACAAAAAACTCGAAATCTAAAGCCTAGTTTACCCGGAAAATCTTAACAGTTAAATTGCACTAACTAACGCCTCCATGTTATTATCATATTTACAATCATGTATAATATTAATTTAAAATTGAAAAAAAAAGACTTCAAGTGTTTGAATAATGTTTGATGCCAAAAAATGAAGGAAAAACTGAAGGTGGCAAAATATGAAGAAAAAACTTAAGGTGCAAAAATAATAAGAAAAAAAGAGAAAAAAACAAAATATGAAGAAAAACAAAATAAGTAGAGAAAAAATGAAGAAAAAAAACAAAACAAGAAGAGGAAAACAAATGAAGAAAAAAACTAAATATGAAGAGAAAAAAATGAAGAAAAAAACAAAATAGGAAGAAAATTGACCGAGCAAACGAAAATTGCCCCAAACTCAACAAATATTTGTATCCGATACAACAACTTTTTGAATCGGCTGCTGTATCGGATACAACTGTGAACTGTATCCATTTATTTACAGGAGAGATTAGAAAGACAAGTAAAATATCGCTGTATCCAAACTCCCATTGTATCGCTGTATCCAAAATATCCAATTAGAAAGAGGCCCCAGGAGGGGAGGAAGCATGAAACGTTAATTAACAGAGTGAGACGAAGCTCTCTATCTGCCACGCGGAAGGAATGGTGAACCGGTGTTACCTTAGCTCTTCGTGTAATTTTCTTTTCAATATCCTCATTCTTCGATTGGAGTGCTTTGTCCCTTACGAGTTAGGTATGCTCAAATTTCATTTGCTCTCTCTCGTTCTTCCTTGTTTGTCGTGTTCTTCATGTTCCATATGATCACACCGGAAATGTATATGTATAAAATATTAAGTTTTGTTCATGTCACAAAAGTTTTTTAATTGTTGGAAAATAACAAAGAATGACCACGTGCCAGTTGGGACAGCCCAGTAGAGCGGCCTCAGTTTGACGCTCTCTTCAACCTTCCGCTCATGGCATAGACGACTTCTTTTAACTTTTGTCAGCGATAGATGATGCGTGGTAAATGATCCCTCTCACTGAATGAATAATTGGATGGTTTGATGACAGAATTAACTAGTCATTGAATGAAGTAATGAATGAATGAATGAATGAACGAATCTCAACCCTGAGCTTTCCGTTGAGAAAAAAGTTTTTTTGTTTTGCTGCTGAATGATTGTTCTAGCTAAGCGTTATAGCGAGTTAGTCTTCTTGTTTCAAAAAAATGGAGTATCAAGAACGATTGAAGTGATAAATATGATTGAAGTTGTTTTTGCTTTGAAAACTTGCAGAAATCTCATTATGAAGTGATAACTAAAATGGTTGGTTAAATTAAATCATTCATGCGATGGTCCGAGCAACGAAATGGGTCTTGCAAGGACAATAAAATCAGTTCCTCAAGTTGATATTGGAATCAAACTATTTGAAAAGAATTGAGACTGCCGATGAGAGCTACATACATTTTTTTCCATTTTTTTTCATACATTCTACATACATCTACATACATTTTTACATACATTTTTTGTATATATTTCAGAAACTAGAGTAACAAATTTAACGAAAGAGATCACAGCCACGAGTCTATTTGTAAGCTAAGATGAAGCTTCAGAAGTATAATTGATTCTTGGCTTGAAAATAACTTTCTAAGAGTCATTAATAACACAATTTAAAGATATGGGATCACACTTGAGAAATATTAGACAGAGGAATCATCAACTGTGGCGTAAACTGAAGAGTTTTGGGAGATCGCTAAGAGTTCCAGCCAGAATTCAAAAGATTACCCGTTATCCGAGCTTCATGAACACGAGCGGAAAGAATATCAAGCAACCGAATATTGAAGAAGAGTAAGTGAAGAACTTGAAAGTGTGTGTGTGAAAATTTTTTTTTGATTTAGGGGTTTGGCAGTTTGGTAAGTCGAGTAAAAGTGTATCCTAACATAAAAATATTATTAGATACCGAAAATCTAAAGAAACCTTCGAAAAACTAAAAAAAAAAGTGGCGGAGTGGAGATTATTTGAAATTATCGTCTAATCACCTTCGAAATTGGCGCCAAATTACCTTTGAAGAAGGCGCCTAATCACCCTGAGAACAGTCTATGTAGTATAAATACATCTGGGTACGGTAGAATACTCTATCCTGATGATTTTTCTGCGCCAATAACAAACAGTTAAGAGTTTTCATATTCTATAATGCAAGCGTCCGTTTACGCTGATTATTTAATATAGCCAACCTTATTTAATATAGCCAACCTTATCGGGAAATTTTCGTAACTTTTTTTTTCATTGAGTTTCCAACATCTGTGTAGAATGCTCCCCTTTGTAAGGGAAATCTATTTTTAAGCCGAATACTCCCACTTTTGCTTGCGCAGGCTTTTGCACTACTGCACATTTGTACACTTTTGCTTTTGCACTACCCTTTTGCTATCTCAAACACCTCTTCCCTGCTCTGGTGAACTCTTTTCTCTTAAAAAATGACTCACTTGGAAGAATTCTTTATGATTTTTGCATACGTTGTTAAACAGCTTTTCATATGAGCTAACCTGAGTCATTAAAAACCGAAACTTCAAATAAACAAAGTCGATTTTCAGACGAACAAGTCCGCCCGTGTACATTTCAAAAGTGTCATGTTTCAAAAATTCTTCAAGTCTTAAAATTTTGAACTAAAACTAATTCCCCTCCCCCGAATTAATGCGGCTATGGGCTTTTCGAAAACAAATTAATTGGAAAAATTTTGATATTTGATATACTTAAATTGTTAAGCAACAAAAAAAACTTTAGGACTCCGTTAGTTAGATTTTTCCTTTTTGCGCGAATTTTACAAATCGAGTTTAGCAAATTCATAGTTCCAACAAAAAGTCAGAGCCACTGGTTTTAATTTGAGAATGATTTTTTTCGATTCGACAGAGGATTACCATAAATATAATCGTTTTAAAACAGAAACCTACTGGTGGAACAAAAAAATATCATTGGCAGCAAACAAATGTTCACGCAAGAATATTTCCTTCCATGAAGGAAAAATCCGCCGAAGAAAAAACTGAAGGAAAATCAACAGAGGCTATCCTTGGTCATACGACGGATGAGCGTGAAATCATGAAGCTCTCAGCGTGAAATCATGAAGCTCTCAGCGTGAAATCATGAAGCTTGAAAACACTTTTAAGTTCTTCAAAATCTAAGTTACACAGTTTAAAGGCAGTGACGCCTGGTTAAGATGACAAATGGTGTGTCCACGGAATAGCAATGTGTCCCCGTGGTAACACGCGCTCCCGGTTTGAGTCGGGGTGGTTGGGTTCGGTCCCACTCGGTGGCTTTTTTTTCTTTGTGCGATAGTTCAATCATTTTTCAAATTTTAAGTTCTCTTTTCCCTAGAGAAGATTTTGAGGTCCAGATTTGAAAAGAGGGAAACTGACTGGAATAATGCAACACGAAATCGCTAACCAACACAGGGCCAATTCCTAAGAAAGGAGGAGGGGAAGTTGGAGAAAAGGGGCCAATTCCTAAGTAAGGAGGAGTGGAAGTTGGAGAAAAGGGGCCAATTCCTAAGAAAGGAGGAGGGGAAGTTGGAGAAAAGGGGCCAATTCCTAAGAAAGGAGGAGGGGAAGTTGGAGAAAAGGGGCCAATTCCTAAGAAAGGAGGAGGGGAAGTTGGAGAAAAGGGGCCAATTTCTAAGAAAGGAGGAGGGGAAGTTGGAGAAAAGGGGCCAATTCCTAAGAAAGGAGGAAGGGAAGTTGGAGAAAATGGGCCAATTCCTAAGAAAGGAGGAGGGGAAGTTGGAGAAAAGGGGTCAATTCCTAAGGAAGGGGGAGGGCAAGTTGGAGAAAAGCTGGCTAAAGTTTAATCAAAATTTGAATTAGTTTTTTTTTATACTTAAGTCAGGAATATTTTGAGTTGTGGTTCAATATGATGGGCCAAATAGATATTGGCAGAAGCGAATCCTTCTAACCACTGTTAGAAATTTATATTAGAACTAAGAATCCATGAGTTTCTTCTGATCTCACCATGAATTGTCTCCAAATATCCCAAATAAAGATAATCACTGTATTTGTTGGGTTTTAAGTTTACGAAACACATGAATAATGTAAACGGCTATGGAAGTGAGTGAAAAAGGGGTTGGATAAGAATACCGCTTAAAGATATGATTTCATATGATTGTTAACACAAAATGCTAAATAAGGGAGGCTCGAACGTAATTTACAAACATTGAATCATGGCAGATTTTTGATTATGTATACGAATCACGTCATCGATACCGTCGCAAATGAATTTGAAAGGTAGGTTGGTTTCACATTGAAATTGAGAGCCTGAGGACCTTTTTCGCTCGGTCTCGCTCAATCACGCTTGGGCCTTTTTTTATTACTCGTCAAGTGTGTATTCACAGTGCCTTTTCTGTCCCACTTTTTTATAGACTCGGTTTTGTTGGAACTACTATGGCGAAATGTCAACATTATGTTATAACCCAATCTCCACCCGGAACTTCGAAAGGTTTTTTGTCCATTCTCGGGATATTCTGCCTTCATCGACGGTCGCTTCGACTCTTCGACTCAGCTTTTCTCTCAATCTTCAGTCAAATTGGTAGAGTAATTAAAGATGATTACAAGTTATGAACTATCAGCAATATGCTATCTGGCATGATTCCTGACACGTTTTATGCTTGTGTTAGCTACATAAAATAGCATTCAAAGAAGCTTATGATTACAAGAGCCTGGAAGAACAGAACACGAGAGAGAGAGAGATAGAGACGAAGAGAAAGAATAAGAGAAGAAGAGAAAGTGGAAGAGAGAGAGAGGTAGGAAGAAATGGGAAAAGAGAGAGAAAGAAAGAGAGAAAGTAAGAAAATGGAAGAAAAAAAGAGATACAGACAGAAAGAGAGTGAAGAAATTGCAAAAAGGCCTTATCGGAAGAAGAAAACAGTTAGAAAAGCAATAAGGCGAAATAATCTTTCTCCCATGCACTCTTTCAATCTCTCTTATCAACATTTTCTCCTTTTATTAAAGTCGAAACTGTATTGAAGCGTTTCTAGATAGTCATCATTTTAGAAACTTTTTGAAGACTAAACTGAACATCATTCTGTTTTATTTTAGAATAAAAATCTTTGATTTTTAATTGAATGTAATTTTTTCCTTCAAATAATTGTTTATAAAAACAGGGCAGAAAGTATCTATTCGAATTTACACGGAGAAGCAGTAGATGATCATGGCCGAGAAACCTTTCACCCATGACGGTTACACATTACTCCCGCATATACAGACCGATAGTATTTTATAGGTTTCTGTAGGATTGTTTGAAAAACTAAATCAATGAATAAATTCATGATTAAACTATGAGAAGGACAGAAAAATTGTCCACGGAATGGAATAGAAACCCAGGTATCTCTTTACCGCGACTGCGAGCGCGTTACCAAGCTTTTGTCCACGCTACTTTATTGTAGTTCATTCATATTCCATCATGACCATGCGCTACTGCCTTGGAACTGTGTAACTAAAAAATCGATATCCACATAAATTCATATATTCAAGCTCACATGACAAATTGGAATCAATTTCATGGCTTTCGATACTATTTGAGTGCTCAAAGCTTTCTTTTGTGTTTGAAAAATGCATAATAAAACAGAGTTTTTTTCTGCAGAGTCCTCGGAATAACATTAGTGATTTGAATGACAAAATCTAATAAAAATTCTTTTGAAAAAAAACTACTTTTTTGAAAATTTTATTCGTTTAATGATTGATACTCCAGCATTAGACAGGAAACGCTAAAACTAATACAATTCAACACAGTTCTACCGGTACTCATGTTTTGATATTTATAACTACAAGCCAGAATCTAGGAAGTTGAGACACGGGTTTTTAGACTCGGGTTGGGACGGTGTGGTCCTAAAATATCTAAGCATGGTAAAATACCTTAAAATACCTAAAACACCCATGCCGTTAAAGACCTTTTTCTTCTGCCAGTCAACCTTTTTCAATGCTTTTCCCTGTTCAGACTTGATGGCCCTAGTCTTCTCGGGAGAACTTCCGGTGCCTGGAGCAATTGAACCAGCTCATCAGCCAGTGCTCAATGGACCACACCAAGTTCATTCACAAGTTGAAGCTAAAAATTATCAGAATTGTATTAGTGGAGCCCAATTAAGTACTGGAGATTTGAATGGTTCAAGTATGTGAGTAAACTATTATCTTACAAGGAACAAGTGAAAGATTCACATCTTTCTCGTCACGACTCGATGGTTTCTCGTATGACGGAAGAGACAAGTGTGAACGAGGCAGAGTACAGTTTGGAGATCTCGCAACATCGCGAATCCGATGTTAGCTTTACCGCAAAGTCAACATTTGATATCGATGCGCCCGAAAAAATCAAAACTGAGTTCCTTCCATTCTCTCAATAAGAATAACACAGTGATTCGAGAACAATGCCACAGGGACATTCATATAGCACTGTAACATGGATAATCAATGTTTTATCGGTGGTGTTTTGGTAACACGCCAGGTTGAAAAAGATTCGCGCCTAGTACTCGAAAGTTTTAGTGTAAAGTTAAACTTCACCTTACATTGAGATTCAAATTTTTCTCGATAAAACAACTTGAGAGTTTTAAGAATTGAAAGAACGGTTCGGTTCGATCCCTTCCCGTACACTAGCATTTTTCAGTGCGGTAGCTCAATCAGTTTTCGTTTTAAAAAGCCATGATTGCCTTTTAACTTTGTAGCAGAATGAACACTGCTGTGAAGTAATGATTTGGAAATTGAGCAAACCCTTTGAGCAAAACTAAGTAAATTCGAGCATCTGCAAATCGACAAGAATAAATGCGTTTTAGGTTGGAAAGTAATCGATAGCTTATAGGGAAAAAGGAGGAGAGGAGGGGGGTAATTAGGGTACTTTTAAGATGGTCTAGGGGAAATAAAACTAACGGATGTATGTATGTCAAGGCAGTAACAAAGCAGTTGACTGCGGATGGGCTTACTTAGAAGAAAATATACGGTTTGTAACAAAAATACTAGGTTTAGAAAAAAAACATACAAGGTTGACAAGATTTAAGCATACATACGAACCTCACAAGCTTTACAAACTCTCTCATTATAGGAGGTCGTATTACGTCGCCGTACTCTCGATGCAGAAAACAGTTCAACTCTATCATCTAAACATGAGGTTTTTTTTTGTCAATGCTAAGCGAATTGAACTTCTTAATAGAGGTAATAGTTCAGAAAACGAATAATTAATTAATACGTTTTATTTCTCTATCTCGAACACTTTTTTGCTTGATAATTAACCTAATAGAAACTTTTTTAAATTTCGTAAATCACTGAAAATTTTCATTTGTGAAGCTGTTTTTTGAAGCCACAAAAACATTCTCTTTAAGTTAAATTTTTTCGGGTTTTTTTGCAAAGCTTATTGTTCAAGCAACTTAGTGATATTTCTCATGATTTTATAAACTCCTAATCATTTCAGTCCCTCTCAAAATGAGATGTTCATATCAGAAAAGCTTATCAGAAGATGGAAACAACTTTAGTCTCTGTCAAAATCATAGTTTATTTCTTATTTGAGTGTACAGCAATGAGTTATTTCCCAAACATAGTAAGATTACTTATTAGAGTGTTTTTCTTTGAAAAATTCCTTTTTGAACACTCCTAGCAATCCAATTTTGACATCTTTCACGTTTGCGCTCCGTTCAATAATTACATCACATCACAAAGACTTTTTCCTTCAGGTTATTAATTTGATTAGCTGAAAGTCTGTTTCCAAATTTATATTTCAACATTTGTCCGAAAAGTTTTTTTTCTTATTGAGTCGCATCTGATAGAACTGCTTGAGTTCTCTTATTCAAAATCCTGCTGGGTTTCAAGTCTCAGAAAACCACATAGCATGAAAAGAAATGACTGGTCAATGCTTTCTTGTTTTTTCTCCGTAAAGCATGAGACGAAAATCGCAAACGAAGCCATCGACATTGTTCTTACGCAAGAAGAAGAAAGGATCATGCTTGAGAAGGCAAGAGCAGCGGAGATCAACCGAGAACTTCTTCGGCGCAACGTCAGTCAAAGGGGTCTTTTGAAAGAAATCATTGAGAATTTGAAGTTCAAATGCTTTTAAAATTTATTCTGATATGGAGCATTATTGAATTAGGTGATTCCGCATTATCTGATTTTTAACATCGATCATCAAAAAAATAGTGGAGAGATTTTTGAGGGTTCAGGATAAAAAAGGTTCTTGATACGTGAAGAGTGACCGAGAAGGATCTCGGTAGCGTAGCGTCAAGAATGAGAAACTGTTCTGGAGAACCAAACTTGAGAAATTCAGCAACAAGTAATCAAAATCTAAGCAGCTTCTCGTGAACGAAAATACTGAGACGGCTGAAGAGACTTCTAGCGACGAAGACACAGGCGTCGCTACACTGTCACAGACCAACTATGCTTTCGACAGCCGGAAAACTATCGAGGTTCAATCAAGGCCGAATTCGCTATCTATTTTCCTCTCACTTTCTCTTTCTATCTCTATCTCTTTCTCCGTCTTTCTCTCACACTCTTTTTTCTCGATCTCTCTCGAAAACCATTAAAAGCTCCCTACTTCTCTGAATGAAACTATGAAAAAACTTTGTGTAAGCCAAAAAAAACTGTTTCAGAAACTTCCGCATAGCAAGAAGAGAAACTCTCTGGACCTTTATGCTCTCCCGAAAGAGCATCATCTTCACAATGTATGTTTACTGTTAACACGAGTCCTGATCACTCGTCTATGTAAGTAAGTATACTACAGCACTTCCAAAAGCTTGTCCGAGGGGTGGAATCGAACCCAGCCGTCTTTTTTAACCGGAAGTGTTGTGTGTTATCACTGCATTACCGACAATACAAATTGGTAATACGTTACATAGATGATATTTTCAAACTAAAAGTTGTGAATTTATATTTTCACCTTCAATCAGTCGTATTATTTCACGTTCATTCAACACAAGTTCACAACTTACCATACAATAACATGTAATTTATTTACTTGTAAGCTTTGGAAAAAGAGTTTGAGAAGATATTGCCTTTATATTGCGGAAAAACTAACGATCAAAGAATACAAAACAAAAAAAAACGAATACTTGGAAATAAAGATAATTTTGAACGAAGAAATAAAGAAGATACCTCCCAGGGCTTTCCTCACGACCACGACGCGTTTGAAGAGACTGAGTTCGAAGCCGCAGAATATGTAGAGCCTCTGGAAGAGATGGAGCAACACATGAAAAATGTAGGCGAATAAATGACACGGGGCCCTTAACTACAGTATTTACGAATCATTAGTTTTGCTCATGGCTATATGATGTTATTTTATGTGTGCTCGTGCTATTGTTTCTACACTTATCCACTTTTGTTCTCTTCGGTAAGTTCTCTTTGATTGATAATCAGTTTTAGCTCTTCAAGCTTCCGTTACTATGCAAAAAAGCAATTGCAAATTTGTATTCAAAACGTTATTAATTTGTCATATTTTATTTTTCGACATAAAAATACATCACATGATTACAACACTTTGAAAAAACTTAAAGAAAGAATTCTTCACTTCTTTTATACTTTTTCTCTCTAAAATCAACTTGAGTGATTGTAAGAAATGTGGAAACTTGATTGATAACGGCAACAAGAGTGCGTTCCGCTATTTGCTTACAACAAAGCATACGAAAAAGGTCCTTTAAGAATACTTGTATACATAAATCATGACTTTTGACATGGTTCAGAGCTGTACGCTTTTCCAAATAAAACTATTGGATTTCTGATTACATTACTAGATTACTGCTTTCCCTACGTTCGATCGTCCATTTCTCCAGAAGTGGTCTCTGTAAACTTCGAAAACTTCCCTTACTGTGTATTAAATTTATTTGAATATTGAGTCTTCCATAAAAATTAACTGTATGATTGTTGACTTTTTTCATTCATACAAACAAACGCCTCATTTCATGTCACGAATGAGGGAAAATAATGGATCAATGGAAGAATTTAGTGATTGAAATCATTCAATTTGCATTGTTCTACGAGTTGTATCCACGATCGCTTCCGATGTTATCAGCGGACAGTTCTCACTATATAAAAAAAACCAAATATTACCTCGTTACTGTTCAATGATACAACTCTCTGGCTAAGTTTTCTCACTTTGTTCTTGTTGAGACGGAAGTTCCTCCAGCCTCCGAGGAGCCGGTTTCCGCTACCGCCGGCTCCGTTACCCCATCCTACGGCCTCAATTCTCCGACCGCGGTTTCACGTGGCACCGCCTCTTCATTTGCCGGCTACCCAGCCGCCGCTGAGCTCATGAATAGCAACCGCTCGACATCCCCAGTGCTGATCCCAGCCATCACGGGTCCGCACATCACCGAGAACATCAAAGCGGTCGAAGTGGAGTCTAGAAGGGACACGATGGAATCGGTTAGGTCACACAGTAAAATAGTAGAGCAATTCCCAGTTCTATTTACGTTTTTAAAGACACTGTTCTTTCAGCAGAAATATCTTCCTGCTCTTACTCGACAATTCAAACAACCGTCGAAACCAATGGTATGCAAGTAATATGCAGTAATTAGGACGTTTAAAACTATTTTCAAACAAATAATCTTGAGGAAAACTAGTTCTATTTAAAATATCGTTGAAAATTAAGTTGAGTTTGATCGAGTTTGAAAGAATACGCGGTAGAATAAGCTTCCCCGAATTTATTGACTGATGACATCTTGGACCAGAAAATACCGATTAATTATCACTCATGTAAAATCGGATAAATGGAAAAAACTAATCAATCGAAGAATCAGTCCTTCGCGAAAGTTTAGAAGAAGTTCAGCACGGAGAAGGTTTTTACTTGGCTCCGAACAAACTACAACACACAAAAAACTCTTTAGAGTATTCCCACTCTTATACTTGAGCACGAGATAAGCTCGAGAAAATGTAACTGAATACTAGAATCATGTATTCTGAAAACCTTAAACTGCTTTTTTTTGAGAGAGAAGTGGAGATTCGGACGGATTTGAAGAACAAACCAGTGGAGTTGTACCCAGAGACGAAGGAAGAGCTGCGCTTTGTCTCCGGCGTTAGTGACAAGATCTCTTTTTTCGAAAAGGCATCCCATGAGGAGATAGGACAGAAGCACGAGGCCCGACCTCCCCCGCCGAAGAATCTCTACGAAGTGCTGGTTAGCTCAGTCTTTTGCTGTAAAATCTTCCAAATGGTTGACTAGAATGTTCGCGGAAACTCTGAATTCTCGTAAAAATAGTTTGTTTAAGACTAGAGAGTTTATACATACACAAAAAAACCGTCTTGACATTGATAAAATTGAACTCGAAAATAATAATACTTTATCGCAAGGGTGATTTCGGAAGGGGCAGGAATGAATCCAGAAATGAATGAATCAACTTTTCTTCAATCACACTATTTTTCTAATTTTTCATTGTTTTGTTACATCATTGATGTTGAAACAAGAATACATAATTCATTAAAGTGCGATAGATCGTTACTGTTTAATTATGTATTTCAGTTTTTCCTTTTTCATTTTTCGTGAGCGATTGTCTCAGATCCGATACAATGTTTCTTAATTATTGCATCAACAGCGTAAAGGTCAACTATGCAGGAAGAAGAGGAGGAGAATGCGACTGTTCATGTTCACGAACCGCCCGTTCATGCTCATCAGCCATTGGTTAATGCTCATCAACAACCCGTTCATGCGCATCAACAACCCGTTCATGCGCATCAACAACCCGTTCATGCGCATCAACAACCCGTTCATGCGCATCAAAAACCCGTTCATGCGCATCAACAACCCGTTCATGCGCATCAACAACCCGTTCATGCGCATCAACAACCCGTTCATGCGCATCAAAAACCCGTTCATGCGCATCAACAACCCGTTCATGCGCATCAAAAACCCGTTCATGCGCATCAACAACCCGTTCATGCGCATCAAAAACCCGTTCATGCGCATCAACAACCCGTTCATGCGCATCAACAACCCGTTCATGCGCATCAACAACCCGTTCATGCGCATCAACAACCCGTTCATGCGCATCAACAACCCGTTCATGCGCATCAACAACCCGTTTATGCGCATCAACAACCCGTTCATGCTCATCAACAACCCGTTCATGCGCATCAACAACCCGTTCATACTCATCAAAAACCCCTTCAGGCTCATCAACAACCCCTTCAGGCTCATCAAACATATGTCCATGTCCAACAAACGCCCATTTATGCACATCAAACACCAGTTTCCGAATGGCATGAGAAGAATCCTGAACTACAGCCCCCTGCTGTCACAACACGTCATGCAAATCTCCCAGTCAGTAAGAGAGCCTTGGTTTTAGTTCAAGGGTGGCCAAAACAGAAAAGAGATGGTTTGGTTCGATCCCGTGACGTTGACCAGCTTTTGTGCGGGTAGTAGTTTAATCAGTCAGAGAACGTTTGGACTTTCGAAAATGGATTGGATTAATGTGAAAACGTTCTGCTCAGAGAAAAAAAAGAATTGGGAGTAACCACAATGTTTATTAAGAGCACAATTTTACGGGGACTGAACCCATACAGTTCCAATTTAAGATATTTTTTTCTCCATTTTCCAGTCGACAAATGAAGACTATCATCGAAGTAGCGTTTCTACCGCTCAGAGCTTCCAGGAAAGTCCCGTAAGTCAGACTTTTTTCTATAATAAAATTCAAGTTCTTTCTCGAAAGTGACAAACAATGAGAAAGAAAAGGCCAAGGCCATCCAGCTTTTTGAAGAGCAAAGTATGTTTCCTCGGCAGTGTTGTGCCAACGCTTTTGTAAAAGAGAGATGATTGTACATATACCATCACACCTAGTGGACTAGTTTTCGTAATATACTACTTTAATTTTGAAAAGAAACACTTAAAAGTATTTAAAAAATTTGTTTCAAGACTAAAAATGTGTGCTCTAGGAAGAGGTACACCAGCTGCCGGTTATGAGTCTCTTGAGCAAGTTTGGAGGAGGAAGGAAGAAGTTTATTCAAAGAGAAACCACTTACAAAGACGAAAACAGTAACATCCAACAGAATCATGTTCCTCATTTCTAACTTGACTTCATAAAAAGATTTTTTTATTTGAATACTTTTTGCATCAAGTAGGGAACTATTCAAATCAATTGTGATATTTTCAAGCTTCCAGTTTTCTGAATCGCTCTGCACATTGCATGAATTTGTGCTCCCACGTTGTGCACATTGCATGAATTTGTGCTCCCACGCTCTGCACATTGCATGAATTTGTGCTCCCACGTTGTGCACATTGCATGAATTTGTGCTCCCACGCTCTGCACATTGCATGAATTTGTGCTCCCACGCTCTGCACATTGCATGAATTTGTGCTCCCACGTTGTGCTTTATCTCTAGTCAAAGATTTATGTACTACTTTCTCCTAGCGTTTACACGATAGGATAAAGTAGTACTTTAGCGTAAGTATAATACTTCAACAAAAAATCGGTGTAACACGCTGAAACTTGAAGTAAGAAAATGAGAAGACTGGGCCGGATCCTACCCCGCAAAAGTGTCTCTGTCAGTCTGATAATTGGAAAAAAAACTTCATCTCATTGGCTTATCACATTCTGTGATCGAGCTCATTGAAACCTGCGACGTGTTTGTCTTCTCTTACAAACATCATAGTGAAAGTTCAGCCTCACGCTCAATCACATTGTAGCAATAGCTTTATGAATCTGCGTGATATCTCCTTGCATCTTGTTCTAATTAATCGGTACTATTAACAAGTGTATGGTGTTGAATGTTTCGAAATTCAAGGTATTGTGTGCATTGCTAGCTTAGTGTCAGAAGCAAAGCGAAGCTTAGTGTCGCCTGGAAAGCGAAGGGCGGCGGTTAGGTTCCTCTCTAATGCCGTTTTTGCTAGCTCGTACCGTTCTTCTGTACACATTGAAAACAGTATGAATTACAGAGTTAATCAATGAAGTCTTCATTTCAGCAGAGCCACTCTAATTCTAAAGCTGCACAGAGCGTTCCTCCTATGGCGGTGGCCCGGAAGAAAATTAACTCGATCGCCCAAGGTGGTACGCTGATAATCAATTCAACCCTTCTACACTTGCAATGACACTGAGAGAAGAATTTTCACGCTTCCAGTGTTGCTGCAAATGTGCCCCTTAAATAATCGTATTTTCTATCTCTTGCTATTAAACAACCTGAATGCGAATAATTATTATTTTATTATTATTTTATAATTTTCTATTATTATTAATTTATCAAGTAAACAATCAAGAGCCAAAAATTGCGTCACATAGAGTTCTCCACTTTTATATATTTAAAATAGGCTAATTGATCTAGAAAAAAGAAGAATTAAAGCTTCAGCAACTTTTTAACGAAGTGTACATATTCGATTCCATGGTCATTCATGAAACAGGGCTCAAGGGGAACTTTTTAAACTGTGGTGGAAAATCGACGACAAATCACGGAATAGCAAAGTGTCACAGTGGTGTAATGGTAACGCGCTCGCTTCCGTTTAGAGAGGAGATGACTCGGTTCGGTTCGGACCGGTGAACTGGTTTTTTTTTCGTGCAATGGTTCAGTAAATTGGGGTGGAGTAGTCGTGAATTTGCAGCTAACCCTTCTGTGACACTCAACCACGTATCTCTTGTACACGCAATCAAACCAGTAGTCTCCCCGCCAGTGTACGCGAGCAAGCCATCTTCAGCTACTGTCCATCGCAATGACAGCTTTATTCGTGTGAGTTTTACTGTTGACCGGGAGCACTATTTTCATAAAATGCAGCCTGCGAGGATATGAAAGTCTGTAACATTATCGAGGTCAATAATAGATCATCTGTGTATTGTGACAGCAATCACGAATTCGTAAATTTGAATTGATGGACTGATTTATCGACAAACGACATCTTGTTCAGAGTCATGACAGAAAAGGTTTATTTTCAACACAAGGACAACATGGACGCAGGAATAGGCAACTGTTGCGTTGGAATTGAGAGAACCACTCAGCTTTTTAACCTTATTGTTCCAAAAAGTCTTTTTACCAACCTTATCGTTCCAAAGACCTAAGTGTTTCGAAGTTGAGATCACAATATAATTTGTCAATTTAAGAAGTAGAAAGAGTGGGCGATTGAAAGTAACTTCGATAGGTAAAGTCTTTCGCATGACCGACTTTCTAGGTAAAGACACAGGCTTGTAAAAGCGATGAATTTCAATTCACCCTTTTCATTATGTATTGCTTTGTTTCTTCTTTGCTCATTCTAATAACTTTCCATAATAGTAGATTCTACATATAACTTTGATGGAGATCTCAAACTAGGTATTTGTAGACTTGGGGTAGGGTGGACTTCACCAGTCCACCCGCTCCCCGGCCGACCACCGTGTGGTATGGAGCGGCGGCGTACACGCAGCTCCATTCCAGTCAAACTGCTGCGGCCTCCCCTATACCAGAAATTGTATGAGATTTGTCGAGTTCAAGCTAGAGTTCAAGCGAATTGAAACTTGATTGATTAGGATGGAACCATTCGGTGAACTTTACCGGTTTTTCGGTGAACTTACCAACTGGTTTTTATAGCAACAAGAAAGAATAATTCTTGAAAGCATAATGATTATAAAACTTTTGGGTCTCGAGAACTTTTGTGTTGCTTTTTTTCAAAAGTTCACTAACGCTGTTATGTTTTTCTTCCACGAAAGGGAGCGCGCTTCAATACATAACATCTTAGTCCCAAAACTCTGAGGTTTCCTTTTTTTCCGTGCGTGAGGTTTCAAGAAATGGGAAACGCTCAAATCGCAAAATTATATGAATCAACAGCGAACAGAGAGAACTTCCAGAAATCAGAATCTCGTCATGATTCGATTACAAGGGAAGAGAACGCTTGGAAAGCTCTTCCCCCGCATGTGTCACCCGCTTTCCAAGAATTCCGCGAGACCGAATACAAGGCTAGTTTCGATCCACATTATTGGGCGCTTCCCCCTTGAATCAATAAGTTTTGTGATCGAATACCGGCTCTAGCTCATAACTACTCTGATCTCGAATATCGTGGTACGGAAATCGAACTAGGGACCTTTGTTTTCCGGCGATAGTTTTAGGTTAATACCATGATTCGATAACATTTTGATTCGAGACTGGAGCTGTACGTTGTGATATAACGAACTGTCACGATTAGAAGCTGAGGAAATCTTTTGAAACAAAATTTTATAAACTTGTTCTCTATGAGTACGAAAAAAACCATTTTGAGTAGATAAACAGTTAAGAGACATCACGGCAGAACTGCCTAACGATGGAAGAGAAATTGGGTGGATTTCTCAGGTAAGGGCGGAAACCAAAATATCCCCAACTGTTTCGCTTCCTTCACTCCGTGAACGCCGTTCTCTGTACATACAGGAAGCGAGCAGGGAGAAAGAGAGATTCTATCACGCAGGCCTTCCGCCCATGGTCGACCTACTGCAGTAATCTGGCAAAAATGACAATCAGGTTGGTGAAAGGCTGAGAAAAAATTTGATATAGAGACAAACTTAAAGGTACTCAATTTCCAGCCGCTACATTAATCTCTAAACGATGAGATCATCGCGCCGATGTTTAAAAAAAATTGTTTTAAAACTTTTTCCTCCAGACGAAATGGCCGATTGATTGAGTGCTCAAGAAATCCTAGAAATTTTCAGAAAAAAATAATGGAAATTCCAATAGTTTTTGTTCACCTTTGTTTTTTGTTCACGAAAATTGCAGTCTCGCCATTCTCATTGATACAAAAGGCTTTGATAAGCTTTCTAGATGATGTGTTGAGTTGACCCTTTATTCTCGGCAAAGTAGCATTCAATTGTTGCGGGTTACGAGTTCACTTGGAAAACAAAGTTGTATTCTTAATAGTCTCCGTGTAAGTCAGTATTCCTTGGAACAAAAAATACTCAACAGAAAGCTTAGTATTCACAAAATACAATTGATCCCAGTCGTAGTTTCGAAGCAGAAACAATAGCAGAGGGTGAAAGTTCTATATTAGTAGAAAATATTTGAACAGGTACGGTAGGTTGGAATATGGTAGCTGGATTTTGGGCAGGATACGGATTATGGGCAGGATACGAGGTATACTATTTTTATCAAGTTTTTACTAGTTTTACTGATAATATAATTTTCCCTGCTATAAATATCATGCTTGTCACAAAATGCTGGGTTACGGTTAGTTCTATAATAGTAGAATAGCCATTTTGATGACAGGTGGGGCAGAATTTGAAACAAGTTGGTTGGGGACAGAAGTCCGTGAATTTAATCGAAGGGTTATCGATAGGTAGATTTGTTTTGAAAGTTTATCTAACCACTGCGCTTCTTTTGCAGATTGTCTCGTCGGCCAGCATCAGAGGACTTTTTATAAAGAGATGTAATATTTTTACTAGTTTTATCGATTTTTTAACTAGTTTTACTGATAGTATAATTTTTACTGTTATAGTTATCATGCTTGTCACAGAATTCTCGGAACTGATAAAGATTAGATTTCTTTATTAACTCTATGAAGAAGAAAATTTCAAATGCTCAAGTATTAACCTAATGTGATTCGATATGAGAGTGCCATTGTCTAACTTTTCAAATTTAACCGCTACTCGGCGTTGTTCTACAGCTAACACAATCAGTTTTAGAATGTTTATATTGTGATGGAAAATGACTCGAATTTGAGACACTGTTTCAAGTAGTAGCTAGAGACCGAATTGATAAGAAGGGGGCCACCTGATTTCTTTCTTTTTTTATTGTTGGTCTAGTTAAACTAATAGGTGGTTTATTCTGAGCAGTTGTTTTTCTAGAATTAATTAGATTTTAGATTCATTCGATAGCCCTTTTACATGAAGCATTAAACCATATACGTAAAGATGTTTTATACAACCAAATTTTGAATGTTAAAAAAAATGATCAGACCTTTAAGAACAATGCGGATAAGTGTTGCGAACGGCAAGTATACAAATCAACAAAATTTGAGCTACATATAATACATAGTTATCAACAAACACGCAAATTATAAAAAAAAAAAACTGCTCTGAGGTGCATTGGAACGATTTTTTTAGTTCAAGTAGATTCTTATTCACAAGTGATTGAACTCCGGTGTTGTACATATGTATCGCCCAAAACACAACGTAAAGCAAAATCATGGCAAAACTAATTCAGAATAAATCTTCAAATGTTAAGTTACACAGTTTTAAGGCAGTGACGCCTGGTTAAGATGACAAATGATTGAACTATCACTCCGCCGGGCGGGATCGAACCCAGACCATCTCGACTCAAACCGGGAGCGCGTGTTACCATTACAATTCAGAATATTGAAAGTAGAAAAAGGAGACCAAGAAGCATTTGTTTAGTTTATGTACATAGCATAGCTATCGCATTGCAAGACACACAAATATTGTTCTTTCAGAGCTGTTGTGAAAAAGGATGGGAGGAGAAGCGAGAATTTCTGAAGAGAGCATTTGTTCCGTCATTCTCTTGCTCACTGTATTGCGGTTCTTCGGCATTATCTCTCTGTCTCTCCCACTCTCTCTCTCGCTCTCTCTCTCTCTTTCTCTATTTTTCTCTTTCATCCCCTCTTTTGGTTTCTCCTCATCTCTTTTATTCCCTTCTTATTCCATAGTTTCTCTTTCTATCTGTTTCTTTTTCTTGTCTTCCCTTACTTTCTTTTAAAAATCTTTATCTTTTTATACTTTTCTGAATTAAAAAAAAATACTATTTCATCTGTTTTCCATTTCGTCTTTCCATCCACCCTCTTCGCCGTAACCATGATCGCAAAAAAGCCATACTTTGAAACATGAGAAGTTAAATTTTTTTAAATCAATCTCAGATAAGTTGCTAGCTCATGGTAGAATGCTCACATTGTAATGTGATCTTGGCATTCGTTATGTTATACCTTGTTCATTTTCAAGAAAATCTTGAGGCAAATGCTCTATTCTTGTGATTCTTACTTGTCACAAGAAAAAACACACGAAAAGAGAGAGAATCGTCTTTTGGTGATCTAAAGCGAGCGGTCATGCCAAGGGACACACAATCGGAGCAGAGTTCTTTCTCTCTCTCTTTCTCAGTCTCTCTCTATATCTTTCTCATTCTCTTTCTCTCTCCGTGTTTCTCACTTTCTCTCTCTAGCTCTTGTCTCTCTTTTTCTCTCTCTTCCATTCCCTTTCTAATTCTTTCTGGCTCTCACTGTTTCACTCCACTCTCTCCTCTAACAAGATATCAAGCCATATCCGTTAAAAAATGAAGAAGCTATTCGTTCCGACTGCATTCATAAGCTATAGCTATCCTATATCCGTTTGTTGTCCTATAAGCCTCCAACATCGGGTAAACATCCTCAAGCTTCATGCTTTCCTTGTTGTCTTCTCCCCCCATTCTCCTTCCTTCTCATTTTTTCTTTGTGCGAAAAAATTCTCTCTCTTTTAGAGAGGGGTGATCCACTAGCTTATTCCTTACCTTATACGAATCACTGTCAAAGGAGATTTTTTGTGCGGAACTCAGTTTTTTTTTGCGGAAATCTAGCTTGGTTCCTATGGCTAGTCGGTACGATATGCTCCCAGCAACAGATTGCTCAGGCATCAATTCAAGAAGGACCCGATGCTTGAAAACGACTATTTGAAAATAGATGTGCATTTATTGCTCACATGTACTTCAGGACGAAAAAAGGTTTCAAGCCGTATTTATAGCACTATCGCAAGTATTAGGAATGTGTCTTTTGTAATGTAACTAGTGAATTGCTCGCACTCTTGGTCAACCAATGAGATGGTTCGGCTCGATCCCGCTCCATGGGCTAGCCTTTGTCGATGTGGCAGTTTAATCTCTCTTTTGCAATTGTTGTCTTCTGGCATTCGTGAGAAAAAGTTTTCTTATCGTATTTTGCTCATAAAATCAAATGTGAAAAACCTTTTGGGAGGAAGTTTTGATTTGGTAAGCTTCACAAATTCTTACTGATTGTTCTTCAATAAGCTCGAAGCTTTTTTCTCAAGCTCTCATAGTTATCAGTTCCAGTCTACACAATATTTCGATACTTTTCGTGTTAATCATGATAGCGTGCGTTTTCACTCTTCTCGAGTGATAATACCGATTTCTAATACTCCAAGCTACAAACTAAACATTTTTTGTCATTTTCTGCTTCGTCATTTAAAACTCTTTTTGATGAAGCAAGTATCAGAAATAGTGTGATGGCAGTTGCAGGAAAAAAAGAAGATAAACTGCGAAAAATGACGGAAAAGCGTTTGTGAGGAAGGTAGAACTTTATCGAAGTAATGGGATACAGTTAGCTTGAGATGAAGAGATTCTGTAGAATGAGAGGAGATTCCGAGAGAAAGAAAGAAAACGAGAGAGAGAGCTGGAGGGAAAGAAAGAGAGAGAAATAGAAAGAGAGAGGGAGAAAAAGAGAAAGCTGGAGCAAAAAGATATAGAGGAAGAAAGAGAGAGAGAAACAAGTGTGAAAAAGACGATCTAGAAGACGGAACTTAAATTGAGCATGTTGAAACCGAGAAGAAAAAAAATTACATGCAGACAGAAACTAAATCATACGAAAATCACAATTATGTTTATTTATCGCAGATTCGCGTAAGCATGCAAATTTAACATATCATTACTTATACAGAAATTGAAAGATTTACTGCAAATTTTTTTGACCTCTGAGGGACGACAGTTGCACTCAAGAAACGATTGGATTGGTAGATAATTTTTGAAGAGCTGTCTTTTTTGATATTCCGTCGAAGTTTGGTGGAATTCTGTTTACTCTGAAAGTTATGGTAGAAGCCAATGGACAGCCAGACTTCAATTCTCAATTTTCACAGTCAAGGGTACATGCAATCCGTAATCGCCAGAACCCTCGGAGTATGTCCATTAACCTTCTGTCGTTCCATAAAACGCATGCAGAGCACTGGAGAGATCCACGATCGACCAGGCAGAGGAAGAAAACGAACTGCTACTGCAAACGGAAACGTACGCAAGGTCAGGCAAAGAGTTGCCTACAATCCGAGGAGAAGCATGAAGAAGATGACAGAGTCGCTAAAAACTCTCCTTGCTCGATCCGAAGGATTGTACACGAGCATCTAGGACTCACGTCCTATCGAAACAAAAAGTGTGCCATACTCACGGATCGGAATAAGAACGCAAGGGTCTAAAAAGCACGCAGGCTCTTAGCTCGGATTAATGGTGGCGAGTTGGATAAGACCATCTTCAGTGACGGGATCTTCACTGTATAAGAAGAGCACAACAGCCAGAACCAACGCGTAATTGCTCGTACATCTCTGGGGGCTAACTGGAACAAGAGATTGGCACACAGAGCCCATCACCCAGCTAGTGTCATTGTGTTTGGTGCTGTGTGCTCAACCGGCAAGTCAACGCTATACTTCGTCGAAGAGAATGTCAAAGTGAACGCCCAAAATTACTCGGAAAACATACTGGAGGGCGGTAGTGAAGCCTTGGGCAGATACTCATTGTAATGGATCCCCTGATGTGTATCCGCAGGATGGAGCCCCTTCCTATATGTACAGCAAGAAGTGTGCGAACATGGTACGCAACCAATTTTCCGGCTTCATTACGAAGGAAGACTGGCCGGCCTGCTCTCCCAATCTGAACCCCTCCAACTACGTCATTTTGGGGTACATGCAGGCCAAGGTCTGAGCTAAAGCACACCACAGCGTCGATGCCCTGATATCGTCTCTGAAGAGAACTTGGGCTGATCTTCACCCAGAGTACCTTTCTGCCGTGAAAGCCGAATACCCACAACGTCTGAAGACCGTAATTGGTGAACGAGGTGCCCGTTTTCAATGAAATTTCCACTGAATGTACTTGTTAATGGTATGAATAGAAATTTATCAAAATGCAATGATAATAATCTTTTCCATTCAAAAAATCGATTAATAACCAAATGGAAATAAATCTACCCCTGTACATACAATTGATTATTTTCAATAATCACATTATTTTGATCCAATTTTTTTCATATTTAATTATACTCCTTTGTGTTCTCTTTTTGCCCTCTCGTTCTCTTTTTTATACATACTATATGTAGATATCTTCCTCTTTCTCCTTTTTTCAGCTTTCGGTCTCTATTCCATTTTTTCTTCTTCTCTTCATTATGACGTTTCACTTCTGTCTCTCTTTTACTACTCTCTCTCTCTCTCTCTCTCTCTCTCTCTCTCTCTCTCTCTCTCTCTCTCTCTCTCTCTCTCTCTCTCTCTCTCTCTCTCTCTCTCTCTCTCTCTGTCTCTTGCTTTAATACTCGGCTTCCTTTGTTTTCATACACTTGATGAGATGGATTTCCTGATCCCGCTAACATGAGGAGGCTTCATCTTCTCGTCCTTCTAATGCATACATCGGGAATCGTGGAGTGAAGGGCGGCATGAGACGCTCTCTGCAGGAAGAATTCACAACTTTTAGCAGCTCTGCTTTAACTTCGTAACAAGGCAAAAATTACTGGCAGAACGAAATCGACGATCGTATTCAATATCCGACGTGGTAATACAAATCACGGCAATCATTTGTTTTAATTTTAATGAGTTTTCTCTGGATGTATGATCCTTTCCCTTCATTATTTTTAATAACAACGCATTCCCCTTCGCGTGATAAAAAAATTCAGTTGTTCAAATCTTTACTGATTTGTTTTAGTCTACTATCTAAATACATATTTTGAATTCATGAGTTGTTCATTAGTATCTCATAAAATTTATGGCATTAAAATTTCTAATTTGTATATATTATATTATGTACAACATTATCGTAATATTATGTTTAACATAATATTATGTAAATACCTAAAACCTAATATTATGTACAACATCTTGCTGGTGTCTTTTTCAGACAAAAGTTTTTGAGCAAAACGGTTGAGAATCAGTCACGACGATTGAAGAGTTGTTGTCATTCAATTAAGTGTAATATCAACAGTCTGTCTCTTCCTGAACTCAAACAGGCCTCAGCTATTCTCTGGTTGGGTTCAACAGTGTGTGATATAATATCCTACGCATTTTTTCACGAAGCAACTTGGTTTATCGACAAACATGTTCATATGTAATAATTTGTGGAAGTATTATCAGCCAAAAAAATATTGTTGTCCAGCGCGTTCTCAACGTGTTCAGAGGATATAACATATGTCTTCTTTTCGGAATCGTTATGCATGTTAAAAACATGGTTGAACAGTCGTACGAATCCTAAAACTGATACACGCGGCGAAATTGAACCTCCTGCCCCTCTCTAACCAGAAGCTGGCTCATTAATTTCTAAAGCGAGGAGAACTCAGGATGCTAAAGACACATCAACAACTATGCACAAAACTTTTCTTCGTGTTTAGTTGTTTCTAGAGAGCGTAACGACAGCTGCCAGAAGTTATTGAGTTTCAGCCAGAAGTTGAGTTGCTTCCCACCTTCGAGAACATCCCTTGGCGAAGAAGTGCAGCCCGCTGAACATCAACAACAAGGGTAATAAAGAGCTCTGAGATGTACTCGGACGCCCACAGCTGTTAGTTACTTCAGCTATTTTTGTATTCTCACAATGTTTTCTATGTTCTGGAAAAACGTCACATTTAAAAACATCATTATTTTTTCACATAATAAAAAATTGTTGGGCCTATTTATCATACAGCTCCTTTTTATGATCCAATAGAAACCAAATAAATGTTAAAAAGCAAGTACATAAAAGACACAACAAAAAAAACTAAAATTGTTTCAACGGAAGAAATAAAACAGTGAATCCTTTAGAAAAAGCGTTCAAAACACACAGCAAGATATTTTTGGCGAGTGAAAGTGTTCCAACGTTGGTGCGTCAGAATTTTTGAAGACTACCCACACTGGAAAAAAAGTGCCTTGGACGCGACCGCACAGCTACTTTGTGCTCCCAGTTGATAAGAGTTTTCAGTTATTACAATGCCACCAAAAAACCGAGAAAATGAACATTTCACTTTAGCAAATTGTGTTTATCTAGCAAAACATGACAGTCTTTTTGAAAAGGGCTCTTTTTTGAGTATATGTACATATATGTAGTAACAAGAGGATTCGAACATTCTACAAACTGTCCCAACTTCAGCCACTCGGAAAGGTGGAACTAAGCCAGAGGGTTGAGGAGTAGAAGTATTACTCGTACGAATTCAAATCTTGCCGACTGCGAGATACGGTTATACAAGGATAAGTTTGTCTCACATCTTACGAGAGTGAACACCTTGCCGAGAGGTGCTAGTAAGCGCCATAAAGTTCATCAAAGTAGTAACGAAAAAATTTTCCACACCTAAAAGCCTAAAATAAATGCGTGAACAAGGAGTTAAATAATCTAAAACTTGCAATGAATTTTCTTGATGATTTTTTTGTGATCTTGAATCCTATTTCATGAACTGCTCAGTTCAATGAGAAAACTTCGCTTTTTAAAATTCATTTGCTCGATATGGGTAATGAAGTTTAAAAAAATAACTTTAGGTTCTTGAAACAAAACAGTTCCATGATCATAATCACATCAAAATCTTTTTTCATCTAAGCCTTTTCAAGTTAGGTATGAAGTGCGAATGAAGCGGAAAATTTCCAAGTGAAATCGAAAACGATCGAAACAAAAATCAGCAAGAAAATTCGTAATAGCTTATCAGCATCACATGTCATGAACTTTGACTTAGAAAAAATCTCAACGTACTATATTGTGATAAATGCTTTTCAGGTTTTCTTTTTTTCAGAAATTAGGTTTTGTTGTTCAAAAAGTCATTTCAGGCTTTCCCTTTTCTGTAATGGACAAAACGAAAGGACAGCATAGAAGAGAAGGAAGAAAAAAAGAACTAGTTTTTGGCGAAAAACCGGTTAGTGAAGATTTGCAATGGGTCTTCTCTAAAACTTAGTTTTTTGTTAACGCTTATGAAGAAACATCTTAATAATAGATTATTCATTAATTTTTTTCAAACAAAAAATACTTTGAAAAACCCGAGAGCTTCGGGGTTCGCTTTGCGTCCCCCGGTTGAGAGGTGTTTTTTACACGGAACATTTTCAAAAAGTTCTGATGATCAACTGAAATAGGAATTTCCCATGTGATGATACTCATTTTCATGTGAATTCGCGTTTGCTATTTTCTTACAGAGATAAAAAAATGGGAATTTGAAAAAAATTGTAAGCATAAGAAATTGATTATCGAAAACCTATGAAATTTAGGGTTAAATTTTACTTTAGCCCCTTCAGCACGTTCAGTCCCTTCAATGATACAATAACCCCAAGACCACGGAAAAAATTTTTTGGAGGCGAAAGTAAAATATATAAAGCTGAGAAGTGGGGGAGAAAGTAACATTTCAAGATTTTAAGATTTTACAATAGCCCTTAACCACAGAAAATGGGTGAATAAAGTCAGCACCCGGCAATATTTTACAAAAGCTCCCACAGAGCACAATTTCTCAATGAAAAAATTGTGCTACAAAAATCCCCCCCACGGAAATGTATTTCAACACCCCCCCTTATTTTACAAAAGCCGCCCGCAGAATTTCACTTTAACCACCCACTTACTGAAATTCTATCGATTTTAATTTTTTTGCCTAAGCAATCATTTCATAGAATCGTCAACAATTATTTTTTTAAAAATACAATTTAACAACAGATTTTTAAAAAAAAGTAGTTCATGGAAGCATTAAACTACTGAATATATGTATAGAGATGCAGAAATTTATAACACCCGGGTTTCAGAAGTGGGGGCTAAAGTGTAACATAGCTTTTGCAGTGCATTTTGTCCCGTGTGGGGCGCTAGAGTAAGTAAAATTTATCTAAATTGAGAAAAATCCTGGTCAATTTACTGCAGGTCGAGGATTCACGAAAGACAGTCCTCTTGGTTGGACCAAGAGGCTGCGGTAAGACTTCACTCATAAACTCCTTCGCCAACTTGATGAACAACGTCTCAGCGACTTCCCCGTACCGAGTACATATAACACCGGTTACCGAGAAAGGTCGTTTCTCCGATATTTAATTCATTCATTAATTCAATCATGATCTCTATCATCGACACTCCAGTCAGTATTCTCATTCTTCTGTACTTCCCGGAGAATCAGATGGAACTGTTCGAAATAATGGCGCTTCATCGAGAATAAAGCGTTTGAAATTGAATAAACTCATTGAATAAATGGATCTGAATGGATGAAGGCATAAATCATTTATTGGAAAGATTAATTTTGTTCTCAAAACATTAAGATGAATATGATACAACCTGTAAAAACCATGACTTTTGAAATGTTTAATTTATGTCAGTGCGTTTGTAAATATTAGCGGTGCGTACGCGATGATGATTCAGAAAAATTAACGTTTAAAATTTTTTTGTTTGCAGAATTGAGTTGGGTTCGTTCTATGTATTTGGAAGTCTTCACGAAAATTTTTTAAAATCATTTTCTCTCCAAAACTTTCAAAAGCTACTTTCTTGTCTACATTATCCAATGATTCGCTTTTGAACTTGTATCTTTTATCAACTGATGAACTTCCTATATCTGAAGTGCGGCAGTTATGAAATTTTTTAAAGCCTGCGTGAACAAAAGACTGTGAAAAATACTTCAAAAATTTGAATAAGAAAGTTTAACTGAACGACTTCTTTGTTACGAAGATGGAATAGCATTTTTAGCTTGTCTGGTATGCTAACTCGAGTGAAGAGTGCGTGAGCTAACTCGCGACTTCACGATTCAAACTTTCAGTCTGCGGTTCGTACACCATCAAGTATGATTCGACACTTTTCATCAGCACATATGTCTTCCAGCACAACACACCCACCACTGCACCGGTTGCATTTGTGGACACGCCTGCTTTAGGACTGGAAAGTGTTGGTTAGGTGACCTTGATAGTCCGCTAAAGCTTTTTGGGGCTCGAAAGTCTACCTAAAATAATTAGAAGCCTGAAACCTTCAACCAGCTATTGTTTTGAATTAGAAGTTTGAGCGAAAAACTTTTCGGGACTGTATGTGTATTTGGTTGTTTAACTCAGCAGTCACTTTTTTAACTTAACAAAATAGAAACTTCAGTATATTTATTTTTTAATCAAAACAAGAAATCAAGATTCAGATGGTCAAAAGAAGAGAGAATCCACAGTTGAGCAGATCAAAAAATGGTATATCGAAGAATATAATCATCCAGTGGAAGATTTGGAGGTTTGCTTGAAAACTTTTAGTCGAATAAATGATTATCACTTACATATATGTATATGTTTATTACGTGTAATAAATTGGCTTCGCTAGTTGAGAAAGGTTCGTTCTATCTGGACCTTTTTTTGTTTTGTTTTTTAGAAATGGAAGAGGAGAACAAAGTAAGAAAGGACTTTGGCTCGAGATTGAAAAAATATTTTAGTTCTGAAACAGAAGTCAATTCTTCAGTTGTTGTTGAAGTTTTTAACTGTTCTCGGTTTAGTCTAACAAAAGTAAAAGTTAGCAAAAAAAAATTTCCGGGCTTGTATTTTGAGCTTTTGATACAGCGAATGTCTAATTCAAATCAAATGTTCAGATTTGGTTCGTTTTGTCTGCGGTCGACTCGAAAACAACACCGGGCATAGAAATGGAACTCAGGGAGATTCTCGATGAAATAGAGTGGAAGGTAAGTTCTTAGTACAAGGTATTGTTTGTTTGCATGACCGCGGATTGGTTTCAGACTGATTTATAACATAGTTTACCATGAAGAAAAAAGTTCGAGAGGGAGCAAGCATTTTCTAACAATACTCCTCGTGATGACAATTTTTTTAAAAACATGGATTGGGGGTAAATCTGTTTTATTGGGATGGAAAGCAAGGGAACAATATGTTCACTAGTTGCTATTCATTTAACAAGCTCTTCTAATAAGATTTTATCATAAATCGGTGACGTTAATAGAGTAAATGAAGATGACTGAATAATTAGGTAAATTAGCACATTGACGATATGAAGCTAGTCCACAGAGCTTAATAAAACCCAGCCCTCATTCTTATAATCTGGCCGGTAGTTGAGCTTCTTACCACTAACATCACGGAGAAAATAATACTTATCCATACGTGGTAGTGCAATATGAATATGTAAATGGAAGTTTTTTCTAATCATCAAGAAGAAAGTTTCAGGTCCGCGTCATTCCTGTTGTGACATTCGCTAAAACACGCCGCCCTCTTCTCGCTATCAAAGCTCTCCAGAAAATCGGATTCCCTTGCAAAGTATCTTTTAAACTCAGTGAACATTCCCTTGAAAGGCGGCAATTTCCTGTAGAGGGCAGCTGTATGCAAAAAAGTCCAAAAGCCTTTCACTTTCAACAGATTACGCGAAATTTCTAGACTTGCTGTGTTTTCATGACTGATTGCATAGTGTGCTCTCATTCGAGCTTAATTATATGCGAGCTTATATCTTGGAGAAGATCAACCGGAATGTGACGTTTTAATAACGTTTCATGAAATGAAACGAGGTCAAGGCTTCGCCGGCTAACCTTACGTTAATCCCGCTCAAAATTGACATAGATGACAGAAAATTTGGTTTACGATAAAACTATCGGTAGACGTATTCTAGAAAAATATATCCATAGTTAGTTTTATCTAGAAGAAGGAGGCATTTAGTGTTTTTACTCTCAAACGAAAAAGTTTTTCGCGAGAGAAGTTCATTGAAGGTTTCTTCATCCTTCCAACTCAATGGTAGACTTTTTGGAGCCTCAAATCGTCTGATTTCAGCGAGAAAGCGTGGACTACTTCAGTGTGAACAATGGATCTGTTCTCGGTCTCCCGACCGACTTGTTGGAGACGAACGCGCTGTCATTTAGTGATTGCATGGAGCACATGAAGTGCTTGCTGATCTCGGCTAGTGAGCCGTCTGAACTAGCCGACCAGTCCGTTTTGCTTGACCCTTAAAAAATAAAAAGAGTTTTCCTAATGACTAAGTTCTTCACCAAAAGATAACTTGTTATATCACTAACATGGTTCATAAAAGTTGAAGAGGTAAAGAATAGTCATTGATTTATTGAACAATAAGTTAGGTAATGAATAACAACTTGAGGTAATAAATAACAGTTTTTCTACATCTTTCTATGAATCACAAACACAATTGAAGCAGGGATCGAAATCGTCTTCTTTTGCAGGCATCTTCTACAGATATCGATGTCGAGTGAAAACTCTGGTGCTCCTAAAAACTCTTTGTCTTCTAAATCAGACAGCTTATCGGTTCGAGATACTCCTTCTCAGAATTTTCATTGGCTGATACTCCCCAGTTTTCCCTCTTTTTCGCTGTGAAAATCTATCAAAGAAGTGGAACGCAATTAAAATGATTTTGAAAGGCAAAAAAGAAAGCCTTCTAGTTATAGAGTCAATCATGAATTTTTCAAATTAGTTCGTTAAGCTGAATATGTGAAGAATTTAATTCCTTTTTTTGAGTTTTTTTTTCCGAAAAGTCAATTGCAGAATCCAAATCATTTTTAACCACGTTTCTCATTCTTACAGAGAAAACATAAGAATTTTTTTGAGTTGAATCAGGTTTTCAACCCCTATAGAGAAATTCAGTTTGTATGGTATGTTCATAAGGGAAAAAGTCCTCCTAAAGGCGTGTTTAAACCATGTACATATGTACATATGTAGATGATTGGAGGATTGAAGAGCTACGGCAAATATTTATATACTCTTCGGTCGATCAGAATGGGAACCGAACACTTGAATTGAAAGTTACTAGACTGGTTGCAGAAAACAACAAAACATATTGCAGCCATCTTCTTCGATCGCCAATCCTCCCACGACGAGCTTTCTTTCAATAGAGCCCGAGGCGGAAGACGAGGAGGAGGATCATTTGCTCTTGGTGGATGTAGTGCCCCCCATATCCCCTCGCTCAGAACCTCGTCAGCGGAGAAATTTACCTGCGTACGAAGAGCTGCTGCACGAGGGCCTCATCCAGTCGAGCCACGCCCAGATACCTCCCCCACCTCCTCGACCAAAACCGAGAATCGCCTTCGTGTCTCTTTGCCCATACGAAACACTTGTTTGACATTTGACATTCTTTGCTGCGTCGAGGCTTGTTTGACCCTATTCGCTGGCAAAAAGGCACAACACGTCAGATCAGTTTATTCTCTACTGATTACTCACAAGCAAAAATTATACTTGTTTGACAATTATAAGGATATAGACTGAAACTTGGAAGCGTTTCACGTGTAGCATTGATTGGTTCTGCAATTACTGATGAGTGAGAAATTATTCGTTG
Source organism: Allodiplogaster pararmata (assembly GCA_964056735.1). Taxonomy (NCBI): domain Eukaryota; kingdom Metazoa; phylum Nematoda; class Chromadorea; order Rhabditida; family Diplogasteridae; genus Allodiplogaster; species Allodiplogaster pararmata. Next base: position 4,603,496 of record OZ057409.1, on the reverse strand, counting down.
ATCATTTAGTTGTGAAAGAAAAAAACCCACGGAAACCCAAAAAAGATTTAGCCAACAGTCATTATTTTAAGAGGGGTTCGATTCATTGGTTAATTTGAATCAAAATTAAAGGTTTTTGCTAGTTGTTCACCTAAAAATTTCATTCCATTATTTGTACTGACTTTTTTTTCAGAAGCGAGCCCTTTTTGCATGTTACTTTTGAGCTAATATGAGTTTTTAGTAGAAATTGTATATAGCCTTGTGGTTCATTTTCTAGCCATCGGCTTATATTACGATTTATGGAAGTCATTACATGTATTTTACTTTGTGCATTAATATCTACGCTTTTGTAAAAAAGCGTTGGGTGGGATAAGCTTAGAAAAGAGGTTTACAAGTCAAAGAAGACCTTTCAGAAAAGAATTATAGACCTTAAGGATCCTTTAGCGCTTGTCTTTGTTTTTAAAATAATTTTTTCAACAATGTACAGCGGTACCCTTAAACAACTCAAAATTATGTTTGATGTTCACGCGAGACATCCCACATTTCGTTCCTTGATCATGTGAGAATATTCTCATATAATTGCTTCAGATATCAAAGATAATTGAGCAAATCATTATGAAAACTTCAGACCTCCAAATCGAACCGAATCTTGAAACTAAAAAAGATTCGGCTTCCGATGAAAACAGTACACATCACAAACTAACTTATCAAAAATCAACATAAAAATAAAACTCAAATTTCCCTTCGTTGTTAAAACATAATTTAACAATAAAGTTTTCACATGAAAAACTTCACTCCGAAAATATTTATAGAAATTTCCCCAATATTGAGTGGCGAGAAACTGGATCTTTGAAGAAATGCGACATCGTTGCACGCCGCGCTCGTTTCACCAAATAAAGCTGATTGACGTTGAAAAAGTCTGTTAAATATTTTTGAAACAAATCAGAAACAACAACACTCGGTTGGAAATTGAGTACAAGTACTCTCTTGCTAATACGATTGAAATTACTCTCAAGAGAGTGAATTGTACAAAACACAGTGACCAGTTTATTCGACAGTGTTCTGTGAAGTTTTTACTTGGAAAGGCTCACATTCTCGAAAGAAGTGCTGAAAGGGGGAGTCATTTTTCGTTTCCATTTTAAGGTAACACCATTTCCTCTCAATGATTTTCAATTTTTTCAGGGTTGTCTCAATCATTTTTGAGCTTTTTGAGCATATGAGGAAATGACGTGACAGTTCTCATTGTGTCTCTTCATAGTTTTCCCATTCAATCGGATGTAACCGAGTAATTCTTAAAGAAATTCGAATTACCAAAGGTTGTGCGTATTGGCTGCTCACGCAAGCGCGTCATCCGTTAAGCAAAAACGTAATTTCGGTCCCCATCCATTCAATAATTTTTCACGAGTTTTTTTTGCATTGTCTGTTCGTCTGCTAACATAATTGATGGAAATCGAACTATGAACAATTATATCCGCTCCCGGATAGAGGAGAGATGGTTGCATGGGTTCGAGTCGAGAGAGATGGTTGCATGGGTTCGAGTCGAGAGAGATGGTTGCATGGGTTCGAGTCGAGAGAGATGGTTGCATGGGTTCGAGTCGAGAGAGATGGTTGCATGGGTTCGAGTCGAGAGAGATGGTTGCATGGGTTCGAGTCGAGAGAGATGGTTGCATGGGTTCGAGTCGAGAGAGATGGTTGCATGGGTTCGAGTCGAGAGAGATGGTTGCATGGGTTCGAGTCGAGACAGATGGTTGCATGGGTTCGAGTCGAGAGAGATGGTTGCATGGGTTCGAGTCGAGAGAGATGGTTGCATGGGTTCGAGTCGAGAGAGATGGTTGCATGGGTTCGAGTCGAGAGAGATGGTTGCATGGGTTCGAATCGGTTCGAGTCGAGAGAGACTCGAAACTTACTTCCTGAAAAGTTTGATTAGTGGTGGTTCAGTGGTAAGGTATATTGAGGTCAAGCCTCTTTGAAGTAAGGTGTAATGACTCGGAATCGATTGAACGATTTATTTTGAACAAACAAAACAAAACAAAAAAGGACTTCCACTCCAATAAAACCAAAATTCGAAGTCTGTGTTTGAAATTGTTGGAACTTCGAATTTTGGTTTTATTGGAGTGGAAGTCCTTTTTTGTTTTGTTTTGTTTGTTCAAAATAAATCGTTCAATCGATTCCGAGTCATTACACCTTACTTCGAAGACGCTTGACCTCAATATACCTTACCACTGAACCACCACTAATCAAACTTTTCAGGAAGTAAGTTGTGTAAATGGTGGGGGGGTGACTAGCTTTTTTCCGTGCGGTGGTTTGATCAATTTGTCTTCTCTACCAGGCGTCACTGCCTTAAAACTGTGTAACTGAGCATTTGAAGATTTATCATCCATCTTCGACCTCTCTTCTGTCTTAATTGTGAAATCTGGAGTTATGCTCCATTCACGACGCTTTCGCTTCATGAGCATGCGTGACTAAGAGAAAGAGGCAATTGAGCCTTTAATAAGCACTATCGCACGGAATAGCAATGTGTCACCGTGGTGTAATGGTTAACACGCTCGCTCCCGGATAGAGGAGAGATGGTTGCATGGGTTCGAGTCCCCCCGGTGACTAGATTTTTTCCGTGCGATGGTTTGATCAATTTGTCTTCTCTACCAGGCGTCACTGCCTTAAAACTGTGTAACTGAGCATTTGAAGATTTATCATCCATCTTCGACCTCTCTTCTGTCTTAATTGTGAAATCTGGAGTTATTCTCCATTCACGACGCTTTCGCTTCATGAGCATGCGTGACTAAGAGAAAGAGGCAATTGAGCCTTTAATAAGCACTATCGCACGGAATAGCAATGTGTCACCGTGGTGTTATGGTTAACACGCTCGCTCCCGGATAGAGGAGAGATGGTTGCATGGGTTCGAGTCCCCCCGGTGACTGGCTTTTTTCCGTGCGATGGTTTGATCAATTTGTCTTCTCTACCAGGCGTCACTGCCTTAAAACTGTGTTACTGAGCATTTGAAGATTTATCATCCATCTTCGACCTCTCTTCTGTATTAATTGTGAAATCTGGAGTTATTCTCCATTCACGACGCTTTCGCTTCATGAGCATGCGTGACTAAAAGAACGAGGCAATTGAGCCTTTAATAAGCACTATCGCACGGAATAGCAATGTGTCACCGTGGTGTAATGGTTAACACGCTCGCTCCCGGATAGAGGAGAGATGGTTGCATGGGTTCGAGTCGAGAGAGATGGTTGCATGGGTTCGAGTCGAGAGAGATGGTTGCATGGGTTCGAGTCGAGAGAGATGGTTGCATGGGTTCGAGTCGAGAGAGATGGTTGCATGGGTTCGAATCCCCCCGGTGACTAGCTTTTTTCCGTGCGGTGGTTTGATCAATTTGTCTTCTCTACCAGGCGTCACTGCCTTAAAACTGTGTAACTGAGCATTTGAAGATTTATCATCCATCTTCGACATCTCTTCTGTCTTAATTGTGAAATCTGGAGTTATGCTCCATTCACGACGCTTTCGCTTCATGAGCATGCGTGACTAAGAGAAAGAGGCAATTGAGCCTTTAATAAGCACTATCGCACGGAATAGCAATGTGTCACCGTGGTGTAATGGTTAACACGCTCGCTCCCGGATAGAGGAGAGATGGTTGCATGGGTTCGAATCCCCCTAGTGACTAGCTTTTTTCCGTGCGATGATTTGATCAATTTGTCTTCTCTACCAGGCGTCACTGCCTTAAAACTGTGTAACTGAGCATTTGAAGATTTATCATCCATCTTCGACCTCTCTTCTGTCTTAATTGTGAAATCTGGAGTTATTCTCCATTCACGACGCTTTCGCTTCATGAGCATGCGTGACTAAGAGAAAGAGGCAATTGAGCCTTTAATAAGCACTATCGCACGGAATAGCAATGTGTCACCGTGGTGTAATGGTTAACACGCTCGCTCCCGGATAGAGGAGAGATGGTTGCATGGGTTCGAGTCCCCCCGGTGACTGGCTTTTTTCCGTGCGATGGTTTGATCAATTTGTCTTCTCTACCAGGCGTCACTGCCTTAAAACTGTGTAACTGAGCATTTGAAGATTTATCATCCATCTTCGACCTCTCTTCTGTCTTAATTGTGAAATCTGGAGTTATTCTCCATTCACGACGCTTTCGCTTCATGAGCATGCGTGACTAAGAGAAAGAGGCAATTGAGCCTTTAATAAGCACTATCGCACGGAATAGCAATGTGTCACCGTGGTGTTATGGTTAACACGCTCGCTCCCGGATAGAGGAGAGATGGTTGCATGGGTTCGAGTCGAGAGAGATGGTTGCATGGGTTCGAATCCCCCCGGTGACTAGCTTTTTTCCGTGCGATGGTTTGATCAATTTGTCTTCTCTACCAGGCGTCACTGCCTTAAAACTGTGTAACTGAGCATTTGAAGATTTATCATCCATCTTCGACCTCTCTTCTGTCTTAATTGTGAAATCTGGAGTTATTCTCCATTCACGACGCTTTCGCTTCATGAGCATGCGTGACTAAAAGAACGAGGCAATTGAGCCTTTAATAAGCACTATCGCACGGAATAGCAATGTGTCACCGTGGTGTAATGGTTAACACGCTCGCTCCCGGATAGAGGAGAGATGGTTGCATGGGTTCGAGTCGAGAGAGATGGTTGCATGGGTTCGAATCCCCCCGGTGACTAGCCTTTTTCCGTGCGGTGGTTTGATCAATTTGTCTTCTCTACCAGGCGTCACTGCCTTAAAACTGTGTAACTGAGCATTTGGAGATTTATCATCCATCTTCGACCTCTCTTCTGTCTTAATTGTGAAATCTGGAGTTATTCTCCATTCACGACGCTTTCGCTTCATGAGCATGCGTGACTAAAAGAACGAGGCAATTGAGCCTTTAATAAGCACTATCGCACGGAATAGCAATGTGTCACCGTGGTGTAATGGTTAACACGCTCGCTCCCGGATAGAGAAGAGATGGTTGCATGGTTTCGAAACATCTATGAGACCATTCGCGCTGAATTCGATGGATCAGTTGCAAGATCCAATAACATATTCTGGCTTTTATCAGAGTGGTTCGCTTGCCGTCGGGTAGAGGTATTGGACAGGCCGATCCATAGTACCAATGGGGGTGACTAGGGGGTGACTAGCTTTTTTTCGACCGGGGGGGTGACTAGCTTTTTTCGACCGGGGGGGTGACTAGCTTTTTTCCGTGCGGTGGTTTGATCAATTTGTCTTCTCTACCAGGCGTCACTGCCTTAAAACTGTGTAACTGAGCATTTGAAGATTTATCATCCATCTTCGACCTCTCTTCTGTCTTAATTGTGAAATCTGGAGTTATGCTCCATTCACGACGCTTTCGCTTCATGAGCATGCGTGACTAAAAGAACGAGGCAATTGAGCCTTTAATAAGCACTATCGCACGGAATAACAATTATATTGAACAATTTATAGTAAAGAGACGAGTTTGCCGACCTGTTCTCACAATTAAATTAGAACTCCGAGGGTAAACGCTTAGTTTGAAAAGAGTCTCCGATTGATAAAGCGAGAAGAATTGATAAAAAAGGCTGATAAAAACATTGCGATAAGAAAGGGCGCAACTTTTTGCACAGATACATCTAACAGGAAGTCTGGCAGTATAGGAATAGCACATGAGGCCTTCGAGCCTACCATTGACACTAAACCATGGATCATCATTGTGTACTCGATATTGTTTTTGGTAACGCGCCCTGACTTCTGCTGAAGGAAATGGATATGTTTGGGTTCGATCCCACTCCGAGGTCTATTTTTTGTCCATCTGGTAGTTTTACCGTAAAAGAACTTGATGCTTTATTGCCTTTTTGTACATTAATTTAAAACAACCTTGTCCGTCTGCCTTTTATATGTATGATATTAATATATGGAAAGGGCAAGACTATGTTTGTTTGAATTTGTCTACCAAGTGGATTGTGCTGATTCTGAAAAACATGGTAAGAGTTAAATAGCTGTTGGCAACCCACTTTAAGTATCTATGAATGTTTGGAGACGGTTTGGGAAGAGGGGGGGGGTTAGGGTTAATTCTTCAGAGAGAAAAATGGAATGCACTCGAGGGAAAAAAGAGAAGCTGATTAATAAATTCATGAGCAAAAGCACCTCTCTACTTCTTGTATGTTCTTTTTTTGTGAATGCACATTTCTTTTCTTTAGACTAGCCCGTTTTTTAGACATCGGTCTCAATTGCAACTGGGATGCATTTGCAGGCTCATGTGCAACAGTTCTACTCGGTCTCTCACCGTTTCTTATTTCCTTAGTCTGAAACGCGTCAAAGAAAAACAATGACAGAAACAAAGTATGAAAGACCAAAAGCAAGACAGGGAAAGAGAGAGAGTATAAAAAAAGAGAGAGAAAGAGTAAGATAAAAAGACAAAAAGGAAGATACAGAGAAAGAGTAAGAGAGAGAAGGAGAGAGAAATAGAGAGCGAAAAAATAAAAAAGAGAATGAAAGAGAGAGAGAAAGAGAGCTAGTGGACAGGGGCTATCACATGCATCCGTCGTGTTTTTTTGTTGTCTGTATCTGCACCATTCGATCCATTCAGACTTGCTCGCCACTCTTTTTTCAATGCATAACTTCCTCTCTATTTTCTACTCTCTCATCCCTCTCACTTTCTGTCTCTCTCGCTCTCTCGCTGTCTCCTCCTTATCATCCCTTAGATCGTGCTCATCAACTTAACAATTGCAGTTCTTATCCCACCCACTATGTTTTTATTCCCTGCTTCCACACTTCTAATTGAAGAAATATGCTCCGGCCGACTCCCTTTGTAACTTCTTACAGCAACAACAATATTATCCAACTTGTTGTGTGTAGTTTGTGCAGCTTGAGAGCACTCTGCAGGTACTACAATCTAATCTATTCACGAAAATAGAGCAACACGTGGCGCAACCTTTCTATGAAATGCCCTCGCTATTTAAAAGCGCACCCATTTCCCTGACTCTTGCTGTCCACTCTCTCTTCTCTCTCTCTCTCTCTCTCTCTCTCTCTCTCTCTCTCTCTCTCTCTCTCTCTCTCTCTCTCAATCTCTTACTCTGGTTCCTTTTCAGACTGACTCTCAAACACACACAATCATGCTTTCTAACTATCTGGCTCGTTCAATCTCACCCGATGTCCCCCTTAATCTATATTTTGTATTATCGAACTCATCTCACCAACTGTACGATTTTCCTTGTTGATACAATTTTATAACCTCTCAGAACAATGTGTAGCAGTAGGAATATAATTCTAATACGAAATGAACTAAAGTTAGTGGAAAGGGCGAGATTGATCCTAGCAATCTTTCTTTCTCTGACTGCATAAAATTAGTTTTTATTATTATTTTTATTTTCTAGGTTATTTTTTAATTTTTTACTTTATTTAGTTTCTCCTTTCACGTTTTAGGTTTGTATTTTACTTTTTCCGTTTCTTTTACTTCTTTATTTTCTATTTACTTTTTTTATTTTTCGTTTCTTTTACCGTGTTTATTAACTTTATTAACTTTATTATCATACTGTTTTAAATTAATTCCATTTAATTTCATTTTTTAAAAAAATTTTTACTCTTATTTCTTTACAATTGTATGGGCACTCACTGATGAGCCCCACCCAGGGAGTGCTGAGCGGGGGCGAAACAGACTTCTGCAATTTCTACTTTGCAGTAACATTTCACTTTTCCTTTGTGCTTAGAAATATTTTTCACATGTTTATTCATCTTTTTCTTATATTAACTATAACTCATTTTTCTCTTTATCACCTTTACTAAAATCAGTTGAAAGTGTATAGGTTTTTCAATCAGTGATTGCCTCAACTTTCCTGGTTTTTCAGATGGCGAAGCTGATCAGTGGACTGGAGTACTCCAAGAAAGTGCTTGCCGAGGTTGCAGAAGAGATTGCAGCCAAGAAGAGGGAGCACCCCGACTTCAAGCCATGCCTTGCTATCGTTCAGGTTGCCAACTAAACCTTAATATAATTACAAAAACAGCTCTAAGGTTTGTTAGAATTACTGTACCTGAATGCCTAGGGAATTTTCTGCGATTTCTAGATATCTAAACAAGCAAAAAAACACGGTTTTATCATGGCAAGTTCCAAAAAACAGAGCCCTTTTTCCTTGAGAAGGGGAATTTTTACTCAAGTTTTTTTTTTAAATTATCGAACGTTTTTTCACCGATTCGCTTCTCTTTTCACAAATAAACGAAATGTTTGTAGGTCTCATCCCTGGGAAAGAACCAAACCTGTATAAAACTTTTTCGTAGAAAATTTTGACCGTAGAAAAAGTTTCTCGTTCAAGTTCAAGTGATTCCAGTATTGGACTAAGAGTGTAGTCGGTGATTACCCTTATACTCAATGTTGACCCCTCGTACACGGCTCGCTCCGTTGTTCTTTGACTGCCTAGCACGCGCGCTGAGACAGTCTAGCTACGCAGCTAAGTTTTCTCTGCATATATATGAGATGATCCCTGTTGAATTCAAGTCAGCTCCGTCTTCGTTTCAATCCACTCAAGTAATCAAATAATGAAAACTATTATATTATTCACTCAAGAAAAAAAGCTCCGAAGATTGGAAAAGAAGCTTTGAAAACTTAATGTGAAATTTTTGTAGTTGAAATATTTTGAGCATATTATATGATATTCTTTTTTCAAGTGATGCTCTCCATCTTCATCACAGTTTAGAATTACAAAAAAAATTGAATTAAATGACGAAAAACAATTAAAAAACAGCAAATGAAATGAAAGAATTTATATTTGTTGAATTCCTTCGTTGCACTGTTTAGAGTATCGTGGTTCAAGACAAGACGGTAATGCGTGTTCAACCACTGAATGTAACATTCAATTTCTCGATTGCTCCAGGTGGGAGACCGCTCCGACTCAAATGTCTACATCACGGCGAAGCTGAAGAAAGCGGCGGATATAGGGGCGGAAGGTCGTCTGGTGAAGCTGCCTGCTACGACGACGCAAGCGGAGCTAGAGAGACAGATTGACCAGCTGAACGAGGACGAGAATGTTGATGGTATCATTGTACAGGTTGGTATTACTCTCTCACAGCTGTGAACATAAGAACGGACCGAACTCGGAGGAAATCTCGTGAGAATTTGTGATTTGGTGAGAATCGAACCAGTGACCTCGTGAAATGCGGGAACCCAAACAACTGATATTCACTATCAATTTTATCGCCATTTGAAATAGCTTGATATGCTCAAAGAATTGGATGTGTTTGCAAATCATTCGGGAGTCCCTCACCCGCGAAAATAAACGCTGTGGGTTACTCATTATTAGTTCAACCAGCTGGATTTTGTTTTGGCGCTTACACGAACAACCATATAAAAGCGATTTAAAAACAAAGACTTTCTAAAAGAAACTTTTTTGGGTTGCGTTATGGGTTTTAAAGGGTGGTGAGGGTTTTTAGAACATCGGTTATCTTCTAATGAAAGCTGATGATGATTGTTGCCCGTGCGGTTCCTTTGACGTTGAAAGGGGGTGCACGAGCTCTCGGTAAAAGCTCAAGCACACAGTCACACTCACTCACTTCTCTCTTTCTCTCTCTCATTCACTTTTTTTTGCCTCTTTTCTTTTCGCCTTTTTTTTGGTTTCGGGCTCTGGCTTTTTTTATATTTTTATAACTGATTCCATCCTTCCATCCATATTATTCAACAATCCAACCTACACAGACAACAGCAAGAACAGCAAATACTTATTTAGACTGGCAATGAAAAATAACATTCATTGGGCTAAGAAATCTGCAACATCGACAGGTCTATACCATAGGTCTAGCGGTTTAAGTCTAGTGGGGTTACAACGGCAGTTAAACAAGTGTACACTATGTAGTATGATCTACCTCTCTACATAAAGGACAGAGAGGAGAATCAGTGGCACCTATCCTATGAAGGTAACTATTTAACGTGCTCGAGTAACCACTTCTAAGTTGCGATAGGGTAACTTGTTGTTCCCTGTCAAGTAACCTAGTAGACTTATGGACCATGGGTGGTTTGAATCCTAGGACTGTGTTTGGTTCACAGTTTCTAAGAAATTTCCTAACGGCTTCTGTGTGCAGATTTCTAAGAGTTGTCTTACAGTCACTATCCCCCAGACTGAGGTCCATGTTCATTACGTGTCCGCGGATGGCTCTTGGTGGTCGTTGTCGGAGGGTGAGGTTATGCGATGGGTGATCCTCTTGCATTCTGGCCTTGGCTAGGTATTGGTTGGTCAGCAGCTCATTGTGCTCCTTTACTGGCAGGAGTTTGGATTCGAGAGCGAGGTGCTGTGTTCCGGCCATTTGAAGGTTACCCGTGGCTGCCCTGATTGCTTTGTTTTGGCAGGCCTGTAGTCGTGTCCAGTGCGTGTTTGCGAGTGGTGGGGTGTATACGGGTGCTGCGTAGTTGATGATGGATCTCGTCGTTGCTTTATATGTCGCGATGAGTGTTGTCGGACTCTGACCCCATCTTCTGCCTGCTAATGCTCTGATGATGTTGAGGCGTTTGGAAGCCTTCGTTCTGATGGCCTCTGCGTGGTGTCGGAAGGTTCCTAATTGGTCCAAAACCACACCCAAGATCTTTGGTGTTTTGGTGATTGGGAGAAGATCGCCACTGAGTTTGATTTCAGGTTTTTGTTGCATTCCGCTGTGCATGTTGTGAAGAGGGTCACCGAAGATTTTTCTTTGGAAATCTGCATCTTTAGGTTGTCCAGTTCGTTAACTAATCTGGGGAGGTACTCATTCATTTTGTCCTCGCATTCGTTGATCTTTGCACTCGATGACATTATTGAGATGTCGTCCGCATATGCAACAATTTTGGTGCTTCCCGTGGGTACTGAGAGATTGTTTAGGTAGACATTGAAGAGAATGGGGCTTAGCACACCGCCCTGTGGAACGCCAGCCCGACTGGTGAAATAGCTGCTAGTCGTGTTTTGGAAGGTCACACTCACGGATCTTCCCCGAAGATAGTTAGACGAATAACCGAATAGACGAAGTTAGACGAATAACCATCTCACGACGCCTCTGGGATCATTGGTCTCTGCCAATTTTCTGCAAAGTGTCGGGATGTGGACTAGATCGTACGCCGAGGTCATGTCCAAAGCAACCATTATCGTTCTCTTAGGGGGAGCTTTTTGGTTGAAACCTTCAGTGATCTGGCCAGTTATTTCCAGGAGAGCTGATGTTGTGGACTTGCCTTTTGTAAATCCGTGTTGCCATTTGGCCAATTCGATCCCATCTGCGATGAGAGGGAGTAGGCTTCTTTCGAAAAGTTTGGCAATGGGAGATAAGATTGAGATTGGGCGATATCCTTTAATCGTCGACGGGTCTTTTCCTATCTTTGGCAGCATAATAACTCTGGCTGTTTTCCAAGCATGTGGTATGATACCGGATTGGAGAGTACTGTTGTAGAGAAAAGCCAAGCATCTTTTGAATGAGCTTCCTGCGTTTTTGATCATGAGAGGGCAGATACCTTCGCTGTCGATTGCCTTCGAGCCTCTGGTTGCTTTGCAAGCTTTTTCAATGTCATCAATCGAAAAAACGGGAATGTCTTCTCTGGAAAACCCTTTTATCCATCGGGTTGTCTGTCGATTTGTTTTGTCCCGTGTTTTAGGGGCTTGTTTGGCCAGGTTTTTAGCAAAGGCGTTTGCAGCTTCCAGGGAGGATAGTTGTTTTCCGTTTTGAATGATGACATTGTGAGATCGGTTGTGTCCTCTACCATCAATTGCTTTGATAGTTTTCCATAGCCGATTGGTTGGTTCATTATGTCGAAGTCCATTTACGTATTCCTCCCAGGCTTTTTGCTTATCCTTTCGAATTTGAGTTGTGATTTCGGCCATGATTGTAGGGAGATCAGGATTCAGAGGATCATTGGTCCTCATGTAGTCTCTTTGTTTAATCAGGGCTTTCGCTTTTTCGCTAAGGTTGGGAGTGTAGTTGAGCTTTCTGCTTTTAGGGATGTTGTTCTTCGACGCTGCAAGAATGACTCGTACCAGGAAATCGTGCATTTCATTGGTTTTTCCTGTGAAAGGAAAATCAACAATTCTTTTGTTTATCTCCTTCTCGAAACCGCTCCAATTTGCTTTGTTGTAGTTCATGAAGCACTTCTCATTCGATATGTTAGACGGTTGAAGATCTACTTCGATGATGATGGGGAGGTGGTCGGAGTTGAGTCTGTTGATCGGTGTCCATCTGCATTCTGTTGACACGTCGGAGGAGATGAGTGTTATGTCAGGCGAGGCGTCCTTTCTTGTGTGTTTGCGGGCGTTGTTAAGGCAGACCAGGTTACTTTCTTCTATGGCTTCGCAAAGATCGTCTCCTCTTTTGTCTTCGACTCCATCACTCCAGAGCGCGTTGTGTGCGTTGAAATCTCCCGCAATGATACATGGGCCCTGTCTGTCTAACAGTCTTTCAAAGTTAGTACTATAACCGAGTGAGCATGAGGACCGGGGAGGTATGTATACATTGGAGATGGAGAAGTTGCCTCGTTTGGTGGGGACATTTATGCACATAGTTTCCGCGACCTTATCCGTTGAGGGAAGGGTTATATTAGTGAACTGAGTGTCTTCCCTTATTAGTATGGCCACACCACCGCCAGAATTGTTACGATCTTTTCTGAGCATGGTGTAGCCGGGGATAGTAACTCTAGCGTCTCCTTCCATCTTGGTCTCTTGAATGAGAGCTATGTGAATGTTCAGTTCGTGTAGGAGGCCCTCTAGTTCTGACGCTCTAACCCTTAAACCATTCGCGTTTCATTGAAGGATTTTTAGGTTCTCTGAGGGCTTAGTGGGCTTAGTTCTCGTGACAGGTGGTCTACTACAATCGAGACATCTCCAATTCGGGGACCATTCATTGAACGATGACAAATTCGAGCACTTGAGGTGTACCCATGAGGAGCATCTACCACATCTTATACTGTTTGATGCAGCACTTTTAGAGCAAACGGGACACGGCCATCTTGGCGGACCGGGTTGGATTCAATACCAGCTCTAAGTAAGAGAGTTCGGACCAGGGAGGCTGGTAACGCCTGGTCCTCTAATGAAAAAAACAAAGAGAGTGGGTTGTGACTGCGTACGAGCAATGCTCGTGTAGGCCCTTTGAAGGGTTTCTTTCCTTTGGGATAGTATGTTTGGAGGTCCATTGGGGCCGATGCTGGAAGGCAGCATCGTCCACAGTCGCACCGCGTGTAGGTGACCTCCTTCGCGACCCTAATGAAAGCTTGTTGTTGTTGTCTTGCCCATAGGTCCTGTCGAGGGGAGTCCTTTTGGGATAGGTTGGTGGTGAGGATCCTTTTGAGTCCGGAGAGAGTTTCTCCGTCTACACTCGCACCGCAGTCGGCGATCCTTTTGGCGAGACCCATTCGTTAACCGGAGAAGGGCAAGAGGTTATTTTACTGGCGCCTCGACTCGCCATTGAAAAGTATAGCGGAGTATCGGCTGATGTTTTGTCCGGTGGCATGCCCAGGCCGGTCCGGCATCGCCCTCCTTTGACGAGCTATACCTGCCTAATGAAAGCTGAGCATCAAGAATCATGATCTAATAGCTTTTTTTTATTCTTGCACATACATAACAATACTATATTTGATTAACAAGTTGAAGCGATTTGTGCGCTTGATTGATTCAGGTTTTAAAGTTTCCGAAATGCACTGGAATGTAAGCTTAGTCTTATTGATGTGAATAAATGACAGAGAAAAAAAGCAGAAAAAAGCTTAGACAAGCTAAAATTCAGTTTTTTGTTTGTTCACCTGTGCCAAAAGTCGGGCCTCGTTGGGATATCTTGATTAGGATTACTAATAAATAAACTAAGCCATAGCCTAAACTAATTCTGCTTCATCTTAACCTCCTTCAGCTGCCTCTGGAGTCTTCCGAACCAATCGATGCGGACTCCGTGATCGATCGCATCGACCGACTGAAAGATGTCGATGGTCTGACGAGAGAGAACGCGGGCCGACTAGCGAGGGGGGAGCTCGCCTCCACCATCTTCCCCTGCACGCCTTTCGGCTGCCTTTATCTCGTACAGCAGGCCACTGGTAGAATAATTTTCTTTATGGATATTTCCGCCTCACAAAAAGGTATCCACTTCCTTGATAAAAACCTACCTTGTTAGAAGAAAGGGTTAATATTAACCAAGAAGGGGTTAATACCTACCTTGGTAGAAGAAAGGGTTAATATTAACCAGGCGAGTTATGTTGGCGCGTACATGTTCTTTCAGAAAATGATCTCTTCTCCTTCCGTTCTGTTTTGCTTTCCCTAAAGCTCCCTCGGTTATTTTTTTTATAGCTTTTCTCAAATATATTTCAACTCGCTCGGCGCGTTTAAACATTCCTCAGAGCGGTCTCAGTTAAGCGCCTGGCTAGAACCACTGAATGAATCCTGTTGTTGTTGTTGTTGCCGGATGTAGCCGGCTTCGAAGAACGTCTGTGTTCTTCGTTTCTTGTTCTTCTTTTTTTTTTTTTTCTTATATCTTCAAGAACGCTGCGACATCCAGCGGCTTGGTCCAGAGGTCGATTGGAGACAGCGCGGTCGGGTGGCATGGGCAGTTGAAGAGATGCGCAACGTCGTGAGGTCCGGAAGAGCAATCGGGACACACGTCGGGGATGGATTCGTCAATGCGGTGGAGGTAGTTGTTGATGAATCTGCTGAATCCCGAGCGGAGCTGGCTGAGCGTGCATCTAGTCTTGCGGGGTAACTCCTTTTCTTTTTCCTGGATAAGGGGCGGAGGTCTGCCTCCCAGGATGACGGCACCCTTCAACGATTGGAGCTCGTTCGTGACCATCATCGAGTGTACGGTGTTTGCGACTGATTTCCCATTGTTCGGATCCTTTGACATCTGTTTCGCGGCTTCGACAGTCTTCTTGCAGCCCAACACGAGGTTGTTCTTCATTGCGCGAGGGGGCGCCGGGCAGTCGAGGAGGCCGTGGTGGATGTGTTCTGGGTCCAACGATCTCGCGAGGTACTGCGCGGCGAGCATGTTCAGATGGGATTTGGTGCGCATGACCTTTGATTCGCGATGAATATGGTCAGTGTCGGCCATTTGATGATTCCCTGTCACGACGCGGAGTCCGGAGTTCTGAGAACGTTGGATTTTGGCGTGAGCGGAGTCCGAGAGGAAGGTGGACCAGGCGGGTGCGGCGTAGTTGCAGATCGCTTGCGAGATGGCTTTGAACGTGAGGCGGAGGGTTTCTTTTTGGTTGCCCCAGGTGCTTCCGGCTAAGGCTTTCAGAACGTTATTGCGCTGCGACATCCGTCTCGCGATGTCTTTGGCATGATGGCTGAATGTGAACATCGAGTCGTACGTGACGCCGAGTAGCTTGGCCTGGTTGACGGTGGGGACGGGTGATCCGCAGATTGATATGTCCAGAGTAGACTTGAATTCACGACTGAACGGGGTGAAAAGCATGAGCTGGCTCTTGGTCGGGGAAATGATGAGTGACCGTTCTTTGAGGAAGGTTTCAATTTTCGTGATGGCCCTGCGTAGATTTTCGGAGGCGACGTTGATGTCGGGATCTGACGCCCAGATCGTGATGTCATCAGCATACGAGATGACGTTCGTGTGGGCATCGTCTGTTGGAAGATCGCGGAGGTAAAGGTTGAAAAGCGTGGGCGAGAGGGCGCTGCCTTGTGGGACTCCGTTTCTGAAGAGTCTGGAACTTGATACCGAGTCGCGGAAGCTTGTGCGTCCTGTTCTTCCTCTAAGGTAAGAGGCGAGCCATTTTTTAATGTAGTTCGGCGCGGTTGTTGTCTCAATGAGGTCGATGAGCTTGACGATGTCGATACTTTCGAATGCCTTGGACATATCAATTGCCATGAGGACCGTTCGACTAGCGGGACGTTTCTGGTTAAAACCGTCTGCGATGCTCTTCGAGAGAGTTACGAGGGCCGAGGTTGTAGAGCGTCTTGCCGTGAAGCCATGTTGGTGGTCTGCCGGGGGAATGTGCCTCTGTAGGGAGCCGAGTAATAGCCGTTCAATCACTTTGGCGACGGGCGAGAGTAGAGATATCGGACGGTAGCTGGAGCCTTCGGATGCTGGTTTGCCTGCTTTCAGGAGGGGTAGTATGATCGACGATTTCCATATCATGGGGATCCTGCCTGTGCGTAGGGAGCTGTTGACCAGGGAAGTCAGGGCGCTGATTCCTTTCGGACCTAAATGATGGAGAATTATAGGAGCGATGCCATCTGGACCAAGCGCGGTGGACTTCTTCGTGGATCTGATGGCGGCTGCTACGTCTGTGGTAGTGAAGTCCTCGAAGTCATCTGCGGACAGGCGGTGTATTTTCCTCATAGTCTTCCTGTTGTCTTTTGAGGTTGTATACTGGACTGGGCAAGTGTAGACTTTGTTGAAGCGGTTCGCGATATCGGAGGCGGTCGTGATCGTCTCATTTCTGAAGGATATGGCGCAGTTCGGCGGTGGTCTTCCTTTGTTGTTGAGGATTTTGATGGTCTTCCAGAGCTTGTTGACATCTTTCTTTGGATCGAAGGACTCCATCAGTGCGCGCCAGATATCCCGTTTGTTTTTGTCGGTAGCTCTCCTTATGTTCGTGTTGAGATCGTTCAAAAGGTCGCTTGTCGGATTCGATTCTCTGAGTGTGTCGCGATGATGCATCCATTCTCGTATCTCTGTCGTTAGGGCGACTTCTCTCTTCTTGATCCGGCCGCGTGGGATTGTTTTTGCTGCAGCTGATACAAGTATTCTTCGGAAGAGAGGTTCTGCTTGAACGGCTGGTAGATTGGGAAGAGGATTTTTGGACAGGCTTTCTTCGACGTGTTGCTGGAACGCTTCCCAGTCCGCTTTCCGGTAATTTGTGAAGGTTGCGTCTCTGTGAGTGTGGTTGAAATTGCTGCCTTCTAGTTCGATGATTATCGGAAGATGATCGGAGCTGCCTTCAGTGATAGTTTTCCATGACGCTTTTTGAAGGAGATCCTGAGAGCAGATGGAAATGTCTGGCGAGGAAGGGCGACCGTTTGAGGGAACTCGTGTGGGCATGTCGCGGTTGAGAGTGGCGTGTTCCGAGTCGTCAATAGCACTGGAGATGACGTTTCCTCTGTTGTCTGTCGAGTGAGAGTACCAGCTGGAGTCGTGGGCGTTAAGGTCGCCTAGTATGATGGAATTCTCGCGGTTGCGTAGAAGGGGGGATAGATCCGGTTGGTAGCCTGTGTTGCAGGAGGTCATCGGAGGAATGTAGACATTAGTGATGTCCAGAGAGAGGCCGTTGTTGTCCGAGATGCGAACAGTCAGTGATTCCAGGTGAGGATCTGTGGTAGACGGGACGACGGAGTAGATTAAAGAATGGGTGATGCCTGTGAGTAGGCCGCCACCTGTGTCGGTTCCGCGGTCTTTTCTAGCAATGGAGTATCCGGGGAATGAAGGAGTTTTAGCGCGATCCGTCAGCTTCGTTTCTTGTATTAGGAATATGTCGATCTTCAGGCGAGTTAGGAGGTCGAGGATCTCTGTTGTCTTGCCATTTATCCCATTACAATTGTATTGTAGCAGTCTCAGGTTCTTGTTGCCTTTGCGTCTGTTTCGAGCGATTGGAGCGAGAGCTGCGTCTGCAGATGGCGAGGGTGTGTCTTGGCGGGTCTGACATGGAGGGCATCGGTAGGTTGCAGGGACGTAGTCCTTGAGCGATGGAATACCGCTGCACTTCGCTTTGATGTGTGTCCATTCGGAGCAGAGAGAGCACTGGATGCAGTTCGTGTTCGCTGTCTTTCGGCAAGTAGAGCAGAGCCAGGTGGTGGGAGGTCCTGGGTTGCGTTCGATGTCTCCGGCTTGTAGAAGTAGAGATTGAGACAGACTGGCCGGGTCAGTCTGCCTCACATTGCAAAAAACGGAAGAATTGTGTGCTCCGGAGGGAGCGTGTCTTCGTGTCTTCGGAGCTGGTCTGCTTCCGGAGAAGATTGGTGATGTCCTTTGCAGTCCTGAGACTGACGTGCTGCACCGCGAGTAGGCGGACATCGTTGTAGCACTGAATGAATCCTAATTCACTGCTAGTGCTTACATGGCGGTAGGAGAAGCGGAAATTCGACAAAAAAATTTTCAAACATCTAAATTTTCTTTTCTTAGTAGAATCTGTCCGGTAGGAGGCTCGAACTCGTCAACCATAGTGCAATATGCAGCGCACATTACCACTTACCACGCTGGGAATATAGGAGAGCATTGGTCATTCTTCAGAACAAAGTTTTGATAATTTTCAAGTTCAGTTGACAGTTTAAAGGCAGTGGTTGCTAGTTACGAATATTTTCTTGTAGTCAAACTACGTACAAAAGCTAGTACACGAAAGGGTTTGAACTTGTAGGTTCTCTCATATCCAAAGCAAATGCATAAGGAATGGTTTACGACGAGGAAAAAATCGCTAGCTCATCCGATAGTGTTATATTGAAGACTCGAGTACATTGTTTTGATCAATTCAAACTTTATTTGTGGTGGAAAATAGCATTATTTTTCAAATATTGAGAAAAAACGCAAAAAATAGTAGACCAGATAGTTTCAGACCAGATAGTCACTGTATGGTTCAAATGGAGAACCAAAAAGCGAGAAATTGCCATACGATCTCTTGAAACTCTTAAATTAGTACACTGATTTTTAAGCTATTTCACAAGTCACCCTTGCGCTGGTCATGGTAGTTTCTGAACGCACTAATAAAAAGCATAGTTAAGTGCTGTAAAAAGAGTACAATAGTTTAATGTAGAAGTATTTCAATTAAAGAAAGGACAAAAAACTAGTCTACGGCGTGAGGTCAAACCTGCCGTTCATCTCTTAACCATAACATGTGCATAACCACTGTTGATCTCCATTCATCTCTATGTATATTAAATCACTTCTGAATATAAAAGTTAACTAAAGGTGACCCCAACTACGTCTCGGGCAAACATGTCGTAGTGCTGGGCCGGTCCAAGATCGTCGGTTCGCCAGCGGCTGCACTCTTCATGTGGCATCATGCGACCGTCACCATTTGCCACTCCAAGACGCAGCATCTCAAGGAGCACTGTAAGAGAGCCGACATCCTTGTCGTCGCCATCGGACGGAAGAACTTTGTCAAAGGTTTGATTGGGTTTAGTCGAAGTGTTAGGAAAGAAGGGTCCAGGTAGGTAAAATGAGATTAAACTACCACTCATTCAAAAGCTTTTCCACGCAAAAAAATCTTCTCAAACGAGAGAATGAAACTGTTTAGGTGATTGGGTCAAGCCAGGTGCAATCGTCATCGACTGCGGCATCAACGTTGAGCCAAACTCCGATCCAACAAAGAAAAACAAACTCTTCGGAGACGTCGACTTTGAAGAGGCCAAGGAAGTAGGTTGAAATATCAATTTTTAAAAAAAAGTTATAAGACAATTAAAATTCAAAAATGAGTTGATTAAAATTATAATAATTGAATAAACTAACATAAGTTCTTATAAGAATAGTTTTCCGCAAGAAAAAAAACACATATCATAAGGAAATGCATGTTTATTAAGACAACATACATAAGACTTGAAGCGGAGATACCCACATCTTAACCAGTTTCGGGTATTGGTCTCAGAGACGGAGCACTTAAGCTTGTTGATGCGCAGGTGGCCTCCTTCATCACCCCCGTCCCCGGTGGCGTTGGGCCAATGACCGTCGCCATGCTGATCCGCAACACCGTCCAGCAGGCGATTCTTCGCCGATTTGGGCCTGCAGCCAAGGTGGTTAGCAGCGCGTGAGAGTGGCCACCGTCTTCAATGCCCGATTGCTTGCCTTTCCTTTTATTTCATTCTTCTCAGCGTTGTCCAGCACTGGCCAAAGTCCGCGTAGGGCCCGCTCCTCGACTCCTGGAAACGGTCCACTGTTTGGATCTTCTTTATAAGTTTCTGTCTAGAGCCCATTCCGGAGTATTGCTTGCCTTCCCAGCAGAGCCTAAGCCGCCATGCTGCATTTTTGTTGTGACGTACCTAAGATATCAGATTGTGAGCAATGTTGTGTGTTTTAAATGTGTCTTGTTTTGTTTGATAAAAAAGTTGTCGTAACCTGTGATGTTTGATATTGCGAGAACTACATGCTTTTTTTTCTAGAATTATTTGTGGATTTATTGCTTTGAAAAAAACAGAACAGCTCGGAAATTAGTACAAAGTAGTTCGAAATACTGTCAGCAAGTTTTTTTAAAAAGTAGTTTCGTGTTTGTTGAAATTTTTTTGAAAGACGTTTTTTGAAAGAAAAAAAAAACGTTTTTTGAATGAATGTTGGAATTATCTTGCTTATCAAAATTTTATCGGTAATTTTTCGTTCCACAGAATTTTTACGCAAGCGATGGTCTTCAAATCTTCCAATAATCAAAATTTGTCGATAATCGCTAATTTAACTCCAGCATGCAAATGCTGCTTCTGAACACCAACAGCAAAAATGAAAAGGAAGGTTAAATTAGAAACATTGAAATTTGAAGAAATTCCGCTGTTCAACCCATTATGTTGATGGAAGCAGCGATAAGAACGCCTTGGCCGAATAATACTCCGAGTAAACCATGAAAGAGTAAGCGGATATTGAAACCCGCAAGAGGTTATGGAAAAAATTAACTTATAGCATCAACCGATTCATATATGCTACATAAACAAGAGACACGTGTTGAACACGTTGAGAAAGGAAACTTCGCAAGCGTTTTTTTCCCGTATAAAACAACCTATTTGGCTGCATGTGCTGAGCTCGTGACATTTCAGTAACCAGGGTTAAAAAATTAGTGAGTTTTTATTTAGAAGAAGTGTTGGATTAATCGACAAAAAGTATGATATCAAACAGCTGTGTAAATCTATTATAGAAGGGAAATGGAAATCTTTTACTTTATCTAGTTTCTAAAAGTTTGGTAGTGTTTTTTTTTACTTTCTCAAAAATATCTTTTCCTGGCGACATCATGACCACGCTGTTTTCTGAGATTTCATGGCTTTTGAAAAAAAAACCTGGTTTTTTTTAATTGGAAGTATTGTTTGGTAAACTTTTAGTGAACAGCACCGCGAGCAAAAAAACCCATTTCACGCTTCACTCTTCCAGAGCGTCACCTGCACCGCGCTGCTGCCTGTAGCGTTTGCTGTGTTCATCTCTATCTTTGTTCTTAAAAGATCATCGAATCAGCATGCGATGAAAAAGTTATTGTTCTCATCCACGGTCAAAAGGTGTCCTAATGTCTTAGTCAGTGTATTGTAAGATGTTTGATGATCATTTCACTTTTAGAATGTCTGTGTCGAGAGTTCGGGTAGTTTTTTGCGTTTTACTTAATGTTTTTTTCTTAGTTTAATGTTTGCTCTGGATATTATTAGAACTTTTCTGAGCTTTTATTCTTCAATGCTTGAGTAAAAAGCAACAGAAAAGAGTGTTGGAATGGGAAGTTTTAAAATGAATAGAAAACCAACTTCCTGAAAACTAGAAAGGAATTCAGGGTGCAAATTGGAAGATGTCCTACATGAAGCCTCTGCTGGTCTCGCCCGTCCCTTCGGACATCGCTATATCACGAAGCCAGCCGCCCAAAGACATCACATTGGTTAGCATAGAGTGATTTCCTTTTTTCTGGTTGTGTTCGTTGCTCAGACGATTCTCTGGCGGAGCTGATGATAAAGCCCAGATTGAAAATAGTATTAGTTATACTATAAGGCCACTTTTTCTCGTCCTGTAGGTTTGTCCTGTTGAAGAGCTGGGTTTGCTGCATGAGTTTAACCAGGGGTTAAATAGTGACCGGATCGGTCCCGTCGGCGGATACATGCACACACACTATTGACAAAAAACTCCCTCTCTTTTCTTACCCTTTTCCTTCATCCCCTCTTCTTTTTTCCTCCAAACTTTGAGCGGCGGATACATGTAAACCCAAATTGGGCGGCTCCATTTAACCCCTGAGTTTAACTGAATGATTTAGTATGATTTACATTCCTCTCGAGGTCCGCTAGAAGTTTTGTATCTAAAACATAATGATATTCTTCCTAGCGCTTGTTCCCGTCTCGCAGCGAGCTACGCGCGTTTTTAAGACAAGGTAAAGACGTAACCTGGTATAATAGATATTTTTCTCACTTTAGTATTTTTCTCACTTTAGCTATTTTTCTCACTTTAGTTATTTTTCTCACTTTAGTTATCAAAGTGACACGCTCGGGTCAACACCTTCAACCTGGATCCAATATCCCCCTACACCCAAACTTAACCCATTGCGATAAAGTATAAGTATATATATATATTGACTGCTCGCTGGATCGTTGCTGATGTGTGTAGTAGAAGTGCGTAGAGTCAGAACTTGCAAGCACAACCACCATTTATGATACCTTTTTTTGGTGAAGGCGTACACTGTCCCAAAGGCCAACTAGAACCGTTTGTGCAATAGTAAGCGAACAGTCCTATTATGTCACACCTGGACTTGAATCTGAGAAGTTAAAACAAATCATGTTAAGTTGGCTCGTGAAATCGGTCTGAAGCAGAGTGAGTTGGACATCTTTGGCGCAAAGAAAGCCAAAGTTTCCTTAGATGTTGTCAAGCGGCTAGAGAATGTGCCGAACGGGAAATACATCGTTGTCGCTGGTTGGTAATAAAGTGCGCGTCATAATTATGCTAACACTCTATTTTTCCAGGTTTTTCGGAAAAATGAAAAAGACTGCAAGCTGTAAGATATATCAATAGTTCAATACTGTTTCAGAGTCGATGTTTCCGAATTTGGTGTTAATTGATCGACAAATAAGTTTTTTTCACAATCTTTTATTGATTTCCGACCGCGTCATAACTATGCTAACACCGGATTTTCACATTAATAACAGCACAGAATCGTTTTTAGCTCTATTTTAGTAAGCGATTGGCTCACCAGATGACTTTATGACACTGAACACACGATTTGGCATTGAATCAACTAGGTCATGAAGCGTCTGTGGACTGAGAGACTGCCAGGAGTTAGCTATCGCGTCTTTGAGCTCTTGTACACTACAAAACTGTTTTCCATTTGCATAGATCTGACCCACAACGATGCCCCAGAGATTAGGCTTCCGAATGTCGACCGACTGAGAAAAAATCTCGACTGAAATGAGAGTGACCGGTTTGTATAAGAAAGATAGTTGAGTTAAGTCAGGTTGGCCATTCAATCGGAAACTCACTTGCAGCCTTTTACTTTCTTATTTTTCATTGATCTAAAAACGGCGTTGAGTGAATCTACTCGTACTTTCTGGCATACATGCGTAAGTTGTATGCTTTTTCGATCGAAGTTGTTGTCGCGATGAGTGTTGTCGGACTCAGTCCGACAACACTCATGTTGTTGTTGTAGATTGCCCGCCGTAGGTCTCCGGCTGGGTAGACGAGGTCTTCTTTGACATGGCTCAGAAAGCAATAACCTTACTTACATCATTTATCAAATTACATTAATTTCTCTTTCTCTCTCGGGGTTTATTTGGTTTTTTTCCCCCTTTATTTATTTATTTTTTTTTTAAAGAGAGAGAAAGGAATCACTGGTATAAGAACTTAACAACAGACGTCGGGCTATTCCACAAATCTATACTTCTTAAAAGTGTGTGGTCACAGCGACACGAGAATAAATGGCTAGTTGTATGTGGCTCTTCTAAACATTTTGGGCAAAAAGGGGATTGGGCAGCTCCTATTCTGTGTAGGTAGCTGTTAAGGGAACTTGCATAGCCACTACGTAGTTGCGATAATGTTATTTGTTGTTCCCTGGGAAGTTGATTCGTTGATTTATGGATTCTGGGAGGTTTCTTACCTAGAACTGGGTTAGGGGAGCAAGATCTAATGAAATTTCTAACAGTCTCAGTATGTATGCTTTTAAGTGCGGCTTTCTGATCACTGTCTACTAACATCATTTCTAAGTCCTTGGCATGTTTACGAATAGTTCTAGGTGGTTTGGGTTCCGTGCATCGACGATGGGAGGGGTGGTTTGGGAGGAGTCTTGCTCTTGCAACGAATTGCTTGGTAAGCATCGTGTTGTGCTCCTTTATGGGTAACATTTCGCTTTCTAGAGCTAAGTGTTCTGTGCCGGCCATTGCTAAGTTTCCTGTTGCTATCCGAATTGCTTTATTTTTGTTTGCCTGTAGTTTTTTCCAGTTCGTCTCGGCCAATTGAGGAGAGTAAATTGGTGCGGCGTAGTTGAGAACGGATCTGTTCATTGTTTTGTAGGTTGCAAGAAGGGTGTTTTTCTGTTGGCCCCATGTTCTTCCTCCGAGGGCACGTAGTATATTCAGTCTTTTGGCCGTTCTCTGTTTAAGGTATTCTGCATGTTTAAGGTAGTATGACAACACTCATCGCGACATATAAAGCAACGACGAGATCCATCATCAACTACGCAGCACCCGTATACACCCCACCACTCGCAAACACGCACTGGACACGACTACAGGCCTGCCAAAACAAAGCAATCAGGGCAGCCACGGGTAACCTTCAAATGGCCGGAACACAGCACCTCGCTCTCGAATCCAAGCTCCTGCCAGTAAAGGAGCACAATGAGCTGCTGACCAACCAATACCTAGCCAAGGCCAGAATGCAAGAGGATCACCCATCGCATAACCTCACCCTCCGACAACGACCACCAAGAGCCATCCGCGGACACGTAATGAACATGGACCTCAGTCTGGGGGATAGTGACTGTAAGACAACTCTTAGAAATCTGCACACAGTCCTAGGATTCAAACCACCCATGGTCCATAAGTCTACTAGGTTACTTGACAGGGAACAACAGGTTACCCTATCGCAACTTAGAAGTGGTTACTCGAGCACGTTAAATAGTTACCTTCATAGGATAGGTGCCACTGATTCTCCTCTCTGTCCTTTATGTAGAGAGGTAGATCATACTAGTGTACACTTGTTTAACTGCCGTTGTAACCCCACTAGACTTAAACCGCTAGACCTATGGTATAGACCTGTCGATGTTGCAGATTTCTTAGCCCAATGAATGTTATTTTTCATTGCCAGTCTAAATAAGTATTTGCTGTTCTTGCTGTTGTCTGTGTAGATTGGATTGTTGAATAATATGGATGGAAGGATGGAATCAGTTATATAAAAAAATATTTAAAAAATAATAATAAAAAGCCAGAGCCCGAAACCAAAAAAAAGGCGAAAAGAAAAGAGGCAAAAAAAAGTGAATGAGAGAGAGAAAGAGAGAAGTGAGTGAGTGTGACTGTGTGCTTGAGCTTTTACCGAGAGCTCGTGGACCCCCTTTCAACGTCAAAGGAACCGCACGGGCAACAATCATCATCATCAAGTTGTTGTCGCGATAAAATTAATTTTGTACAAGAGATGAACTATCTTTGCAGACATATTGCCCATCCGTGTTAGAGATTGTTAAGGTGACAATTGATTAAATCGACACTTGATTGGTTAAGAAGACAATTGAATAATCTAAAAATTGATTAAATGTTGTTAAGGCATAACGCCCACTCCTCTCGGAGAGGGCAAAAGCACGACCACCATTGGATTGGTGCAAGCGCTTGGCGCGCATCTCAACAAGAATGTCTTTGCGTGTGTGCGGCAACCGTCACAGGGACCAACGTTCGGGATTAAAGGAGGCGCGGCGGGCGGCGGCTACTCTCAAGTTCTATTTTCAGGCCTACTTATATTGTTTTGGTTTTTCCTTTCTCTCTCTTGATATTTTCTCTTGATCCCTCTATCCCTCTCTCTCTCTCACTACCTTACTCTATACCTTACTCTCTTTCTCTCTCTGTTACTCTCTCTCTCTCTCTTTCTTTTTCTGTGTGTCCTTTTTAGTTGTTTTTAAAAAAAAGTTTTTTCCTCCACACACCGTTGCGGCTGAGAAACTTGATTTCTGAGTAATCAGGAGCAAAGATGACAGAAGTATTTTTGAATGAAGACTCAGTGAATTGGGCTGGGAAACTTTGAAAGAAAGGAGAAAAAAGAACGATTTCATCACTGTTTTTAAAGTTTTGACAAATCGAACCCCCTAAGACCGCTTATCCGTCTTTCGGTTCCAATCTCATCAGCGTAACACTAGATCACATCCATTATCATTAGTGATGCCTCGTTTTAGAACGGTTATGTATTGGAATAGCTTTTCAGTAAGAGTAGTAAACACGTGGAACAGTCTTCCCTGGTAAGTCCTAAATTCCACTACAGTTGCATATTTTAGAAGCAGTCTCAAGCGAATCACACGTGAAATTTCCTACAATATTAATGAAATGTTTTAGTAGGATTGCCTCAATTGTTTGTAAATCTATCACCCCTTTTTTCTTATTTGATTTGCTCTATTTCTCACTTATTAAAGTGAAACGCTTGTAAAGTTGGTGCTGAGTTAAAGGCATTGGAGGAGTATCCAGAAGACAATACACTTATTTGCTGTGTCGTGCCTTTTTGAATGCGCTGTTGAAGAGACAAGATGGGTCCGAACGTTTCGCTTTATCAAAGCATCTTCAGCGAGTATATATCATCTAAATAACAATGTTGAGCACAGCAGCGAAACGTTCGGACCCATTTTGTCTCTTCAACAGCGCATTCAAAAAGGCACGACACAGCAAATAAGTGAAACGCTTGTGTTATACTCGATCATAACTGCGATTCCGCATATTGTAATGAATTACGTTTTTCACACTGCGCGATAAAGATTATTGTATTAATGTATAAGACTAAGCTTGTTGATTAAACTATCCCACAGACAAATCCCAGTGCACGGGGCAGAATCTCTCTATCTCTGACCGGGTTAGTTTTCAGCCTAACCAGGCGTCACTGCCTTCAAACTGGGTAACTGAGAGTTTTTAGGCTAAGCTTGTTAATAGTGTGCCTAACAAGCTTAGCCTAAAAACTCTAAAACCTAAGACCCTAAAAACCTAAGACCCTAAAAACTCTAAAACCTAAAAACCCTAAAACCTAAGACCTGTTCCTCTCTAATTTGGGTTAACGCTTTCCTTTTTTTCACCTTAGTCTGCCGTTCTCTCACGATTAGTTTTTTTTGTTGCCTAAAGCTTCTTCTTTGTATGTTGAAAAGCTTTCATCTTTTGTAAACTTTTGTTGAAGGTAATTCCAATGGAGGAATTCAACCTACATCTCACTGGTGACATTCATGCTATTACCGCCGCGAATAACTTACTTGCGGCTGCCATTGATGCCCGGGTCTTCCATGAAGCGACGCAGAAGGACGATGCACTCTTCAACCGACTTTGCCCGCAGAACACGCAAGGTCTGCGGTAAATCTCTCTCTCTCTCTCTCTCTCTCTCTCTCTCTCTCTCTCTCTCTCTCTCTCTCTCTCTCTCTCTCTCTTCTTATCACTTTCTCTGTTTGTGTATCTGTCTCTCTCTATGTCTCTCCATTTTTCTTTCTTCCTCTCTGCCTCGCTCTTTCTTCCTTTCTTTCTCTCTCTTTTTTCACTGTAAATCCCCCTTTTCTTTCTGCAAGTCAAATGTTTTTATTTGAAGAAAAAAATTAGTTTTGTGTTCGATTCCCCTTATAGAGAGCTCATACTCGACAGGAAGGCTAAAAATGGGTTTGAGTGCTACGAGTAAGTGCTTTGCCCTCATCTCTCGGGGTCGTAACAAAATTTTCATTGTTCTTAGCCTCTAGCCTAATTCTCTTGATCAGGAGCAGGGTTTGAACGGTGGAGTCCTATCGTTTTTTGGGCGCACTTCTGCTCCGTTACTTCCTGGGTATCAGTTTTCGTTTCGAAAATGGCTCTCATAAATCCAGTTTTTGTTTTTAACTGTTACAAAAATTTTTGACCTGTACTTTTTTATCGGTAACATGCCTATTTTAAGCGAGCGTTTGCTTTATTTTGATACACACCGGACCCCATTTTTATTTTTTGAAATCCAATCAAAAAGTCAGGCTTCCTCAGCCTTTGAAAAAATTCATAAACAAATGCTCAATTCAAACTTAAGGAGTGCGTCCGCTCTCAGCGGTTCAGAAGAGGAGAATTGCTCGTCTTGGCCTTCCCGCTGTAGAAGACGCCAACGCCTTCACTGAGGTTCATTTCAACTTCATAATCAAGATAGAGATCTGCTTATACGCGCTTAATCTCGCTTTGTTTCAAGTGACGTGTTTCAAGGGGAGCTCGCCTTCGATGGTACTACAGCCCACAAGTTCACACCATCGCAAGGGACCGGTTCATCCCCACCGGTATCGAGCGCGTCCTCAGGTGGCGGATAGACGGATGTCTCTTTGTACAAGTGCACTGGAGATAGCGGGCTTGCCCGTCGCGGACCAAAATTGGATAGTACATCTAGTTCGTCAAAGGAGGGCGATGCCGGACTGGCCTGGGCATGTCACCGCATAAAACATCAGCCGATACTCCCCTATACTTTGTAATGGCGAGTCGAGGCGCCAGTAAAATAGCCTCTTGCCTTTCCCCGGTTAACGAATGGGTCTCGCGAAGAGGATCGCCGACTGCGGTGCGAGTGTACGGAGAAAATTTCTCCGGACTCAAAAGGATCCTCAACAAGCTATCCCAAATGACTCCCCTCGACAGGACCTATGTGCAAAAAAAAACAACAACAAAACAACAACGTGCCCTATGGTTTGAGATACAGACAGAACATATGTAATGAAGGACGGTTGGGCTGAACAATTGAATCCCTGGTTTCGATTCAAAACAATCCAATTTTCCAATCGAAAAATGATCGTTTGCTTTAACCAGGAAGAACGAGTGCGTTTTTCTCGCCTGAACATCGACCCGGAGACAATCACGTGGCACCGGGTATTGGACACAAACGACCGTTTTCTCCGCTCGATCGAGATTGGTCTCGGCCCGCAAGAAAAAGGACACGCCAGGAAGACGCAGTTCGACATCACTGTTGCCAGTGAGGTGGGCGCTTTTTTGCTTCAATTTTTTCACTCTTGTAGAAATGTCTAGGGCATACGTTCAATGAGACCTGTCTGCGGCATTTTTGAACGCGCCGAGCGACTTGAAAAAGATCGGGAAAGGCTAAATTGAATGTTAAGGATAATATAGAGAAGAAAGTAAGCAGAAGAGAGTGAAGATCATTTTCGGCGCGAACATGTAAGTTCCCACACAGCTGGTTACTACATACATATTAGACCCCTGATCTACGTAGTGTAGTCAAATTAAGCTCATTTCCGGGGAAAGAAAAAATGCAGTTCGATCCCGCTCATGTTATATTTCAAAAAAAATTTTTTTTGCATAAATAATTCCAGACTGCCTCAGCTTGAGATGATTGTTTCGCAGCTTCCGAACCTCAAAAACAATCTTCAGAAAATAAACACTTTGGAGTTTCTTGTCTTTGAAATAAGGCGCTTACATCGAGTAAAATTTTTTACTCTTCTCAAACGTGTCATTTTGTGCAAAATTTTAAAATTGGTTGAGTCCTCGAAAATACAAGTATAATTTCTTCAAATTCTAAGTTAAACAGTTTAAAGGCAGTGACGCCTGGTTAAGATGACACATGATTGAACTATCGCAACTAAGAGAACAAGGCATATGAGCCTTTCATATAACACTATCGCACGGAATAGCAATGTGTCCTCGTGGTGTAATGGTAACATGCGCTCCCGGTTTGAGTCGAGATGGTCTGGGTTCGATCCCACCCGGAGGACTAGCTTTTTTCTTTGCGATAGTTAAATCACAAGTATAATAATTTTTTCTTCTGAACTTTTTTCATACTCTTCCTAAAGTTTTATGTCAATCTTCTTTCAGATAATGGCGATTCTTGCCTTAACTACATCACTGACAGACATGCGCGACCGTCTCGCGAAAATTGTTGTCTCTTCTGATAAATGCGGCCAACCGGTCACCGCCGATGACATTGGAGTGACTGATGCACTTACTGTCAGTTACCGTAGTGTTCACGATAATTGAGTTGTATTGTATTGTTACACCAAAAACAGAGTCTTCCTGGGCCGTAGAAACAGTTTTTGTAGATTGAACTTTTTCGAATTCATTCATAATGTTGTTATTGTTGCCGGTATGCAGCTTTCATCGAAGATAGATTCTTCTGAGCAAGATGCTCCCGGAGAAGGTTGTTGATGTCCTTTGTAGTCCTGAGACTGTCATGCTGCACCTTGTGAAAGCGGACATCATGCAATAGGTTTTGTATGGGGTTTCGATCCAGCCTAGCATCGTTTTGTTTCGGAGTCGAGGGCAAGTATTTCCGACCGAAGAAAGGCAAAGATTTAGTTTATTGGCGCCTCGACTCGCCGTTAGAAAGAAAAGCGGAATGTTGATGACATTTAATCCTGTGGCTTGCCCAGGCCAATCACAATCCTTTGACGAGCTATACTACCCATTTTTGGTCCGCGACGGGCAAGCCCGATACTTTCATTCATAAAATTCATTCATAATCACGATTGACTCAGTTTCGAACGAACTTTGAAGTGCAAAGAATAGTGTTAAAAAACATCGTCCAGTAGCCTTATGGTTGTTGTTGTGCAATGCAAAACCTTTTCAGTAATATTTTCTTTAGCATGGTCCGTATCCATGACGTAATGGAAGGTTTCATACGCGCAACTAGTTAGGAGCAAAAATTCTCTTATTCATTGTTGTGGAAAGTTACCAAATGAGTTCCTGATTGTTTATGAACATAATGATTTTTTTAAACAACGATCAAAGAATAAAAATTTATGCGATGATGAATTAATACATAGATCCCGAGGTCTCAGGTTTTGCTCCGGGACACAATCCGTCCGAATCTGATGCAGACGCTCGAAGGAACGCCGGTATTTGTGCACGCCGGCCCCTTCGCTAACATCGCACATGGTCAAAGCAGTATCATAGCTGACAAGGTAATTTGACGTTGAAAAATGTGGCCTCTTCTTCAACTCCTAATCCGAAAAGTCGGTTGAAGGTCGCGCTCAAACTGGTCGGTGAGGAAGGGTATGTCGTGACGGAGGCCGGGTTCGGCGCTGACATTGGCATGGAGAAGTTCTTCAACATCAAGTGCAGGTAGAAACCTACTTCTAACTAAGGAGAAGGGAAGGGGCGACTTCTAACTAAGGAGAAGGGAAGGGGCGACTTCTAACTAAGGAGAAGGGAAGGGGCGGGGCGACTTCTAACTAAGGTGAAGGGAAGGGGCGACTTCTAACTAAGGGGAAGGGAAGGGGTGACTTCTAACTAAGGAGAAGGGAAGGGGCGACTTCTAACTAAGGAGAAGGGAAGGGGCGACTTCTAACTAAGGAGAAGGGAAGGGGCGACTTCTAACTAAGGAGAAGGGAAGGGGCGACTTCTAACTAAGGAGAAGGGAAGGGGCGACTTCTAACTAAGGGGAAGGGAAAGGGCGACTTCTAACTAAGGGGAAGGGAAGGGGCGACTTCT
Organism: Allodiplogaster pararmata; assembly: GCA_964056735.1. Lineage (NCBI taxonomy): Eukaryota > Metazoa > Nematoda > Chromadorea > Rhabditida > Diplogasteridae > Allodiplogaster > Allodiplogaster pararmata. Next base: position 4,572,392 of record OZ057409.1, on the reverse strand, counting down.
AACTAAGGGGAAGGGAAGGGGCGACTTCTAACTAAGGAGAAGGGAAGGGGCGACTTCTAACTAAGGAGAAGGGAAGGGGCGACTTCTAACTAAGGGGAAGGGAAGGGGCGACTTCTAACTAAGGGGAAGGGAAGGGGCGACTTCTAACTAAGGAGAAGGGAAGGGGCGACTTCTAACTAAGGAGAAGGGAAGGGGGCGGTTCAGAGTGTCAATAAAATACGACAATGCTGAACAAATTCCCCGTGATAGGAAAGAGAGCATGAGAGGAAGGGAGATAATGAAAATTATCATTTTCTATTATTTTTTATGAGATGTTTCGTTCTTAAACAATGCAAAATTGTAATTTGTTCAAAGAACGAAAGACAAGTATTCAAAGGGTGGTCAACATATTTGGTGACACGGATTTCACCGCATATTTTCCTTTCATAAGAGCGAAATTCTACTTTCTCCTCAACAAATTTTTATTATTATATCTGAAATACGATAATAATAAATAACTTTCATTTTAAATGACCTTTTTTGCGAATGACAGCCCCATTTAATAACGTGGCACATCAAATCTGGACTATTAGCACGCCATTCTTTGGTGGCGATGAAAAAGAAGAAGTTTTGTGATTCTTGCTGGTATGAGCAGGAGCGCCGTCCTGCTGGAATGTCAAGTACCTTGCCCTCTGGGTCCACGCCTTCACATGATGTTTGAGGATCTCCGAGATGTACACTTGCGTATTTATTTTGGCCTCTTTTCTGACGAAAAATAAGGGAATTCGACTTGTGGAGCAGATGCCAGCGAAAACTAAGATAGATTTCGGATAGTAAGCACGTGAGACTGGTCGGCAGTATCAGCTTCTTCAGAGGAATGAGCAAGCACCCTATCATTTTGTTTTTTGTAGCTTCTCTACACGGTGAAAGTCTTCTCATCAATAAAGAGGGTCATGAGATGCTCCGAGCAAGGAGAGCAGTGCATTTATCGCGATGTGCTTCCTGCTGCTTAGGAGCGAGACCATGACAATTCTGGTACTTGTATGAGTTCATACCAAGCTTCTTTCGAACAATTTTTCACATCATACCGTCTGACGTCATCCAGTTAAGCAGCCGTTTTTCTGATGCTTGTGCCTTTGTTGCGGTTCAGGCGTTGCTTGACGATCTTTGTGATACGGAAGGTGGCAGCGGAAGTGGAACGACCACATCGTGAACGGTCAGTGAGTTTACCTTGTTTGAAAGTTCGATGCACAGTCTGACGGGCGACTCCCAACCGATGATCTCCAAAGTGGAGTCTCCAGCACTACTAAGAGACAATATTGCGTCCCGACAAGGATGAGAACGCACCATTTCGCAAGTACCGAAATTTCGGTTGTAGGTAGATCAAAAGTTAACGAAATCGATGATGTCATTCAAAATTTGCATATAGACTCAGCTCACGCTCGACACGTACCAAAAGTTTGTCACCAAATATACTGATCACCCTGAAAACGATAAAACAAATTTAGCTAATTATTGACATTGGTTCGGAAATCGATTGAGTGTTACTGTATTACATTCAAGTATCTGCATGTTCAGAGTTTGTAGTGAATCATATCCTAAAGGAAATATTCCCACAATTTGATGTGTCTTTCTTTCATGAAAACATTTTGCTTTGCCAGAATAGTATTATGAATACGAAAAATTTGAAAGCGTGTGTGCCGAATATTCAGATCAGGATTCAGCTTCTGGTTCTAGTAAGTTAGATATGTATCTCTTCTTTGAAGAAAGCATCTACTTTAAGGCAAAAAAAACTAAAGAAATCTTCTAATATGTAACAACTCTAAAGTACTCAGAAAGTGGTGTTGAATTTGTTTATTTCTTCCGCTCTCCTAAACTTTGAGCAACAAAAGAGCGCTTGCGAGTTCCTTTCACCAGATATTCCCGACTTCAACCTAACGCCGTCCTTCTCGTGGCGACAGTGCGCGCACTGAAGATGCACGGCGGTGGGCCACCAGTTGTCGCCGGTGCGTTTCTTATGTTAAAGCTAACACAAAACAAACTTCCTTTCGAGCATGACATGATGATAGTGTGCGTGAATATTGTGCGAAAAGTTTCAAATTAGACCCACCCTCTCCCCGAAAAAATACCCTCGAAACCGAAATAGTTGAGGAGGGCTGGCCCTCCCCACTGCTGCTATACCAATAAGTCTGGCTCTCCCCACTGCTGCTATACCAATAACCAGAATATGTCTCAACTTCATCTCACAAGAGCACGCACTCTGTCGCGAGGAAACAACTCGCTGTGGTTGTTTGCTCGTCTGGGTTTCATTTTGGGTAAATGCTTTTAAAAAAATTAATGCACTAGAGGTTACCCGGTCCATATCCGCATAACGCGTGGTTTATCTTTTTCGCGAACCTTTCCTATCGAGTTTATTTTGCAGAAACGAAACGTTATCGTTTGTGCACCAGCATTTTGATCTTCTAGTTCCTGTTGTGCTTGTGGAAAAATTATATAATATGAAATTTTTAATTTCGTTGCTAAAAACTTTGAATTAGCTGTTGTATTTCTGCCTGCTTAAGATGATGATTATATATCTCCGTTTTTAAGTCCTTGGGAAAAGACTATGTGTCATCTATACTTTGATGAGAAACGGATAAAATATGAAAATTCCAAATTTTTATAATTTATCCATTCGGTTCAAATCAAAAAAATATTATTTACAACCTCTCGTGTCTGAAACCTTGGGGCCCTCGACTGTCTATTATAATTTACTCTAGAAACATTTTATTTCATGCTGTTCCACGAAAGAAGAGATAGACAAAGTGGAATGTAGCACTCATCGGATTGTGAATAAGTTATCATCATCTTTTGCAAAACTAATTTTCCCCTCTTCTCTTCCGCCGCACTGGAACAAATAACTGGATTTTACAGGGACGCCATTGAAACACGAGTATCTAGAGGAAAACCTCCCTCTGGTGGCTGCTGGGTGTGACTCGAATCTCCGTAAACAGGTTGGGGCGACCTTTCCGAAAAAGGAACATTCATGAATTACTCACAGCATGAAAGTTTGTTTCTTCATGAACATCTCTCACATCAAAAACGCTAAGAAGTTATAGAGAAGGAAAAAATTTTATCGGCTTTTTGTGTCTGTATACATGGGTAAAATTCCCCTTGAGCTTTGAAGTACCAAGATAATCAATTATTCTCTTGTAAATGTTATCAAACGCCCGGACTGCTCATGTAAATGCCACGCAAACATGCTGTGTCGTCATTCGGATTCCAAAAACATTACCTTTTGCTTTTAGCTGGGTAGGCACAAGATTGTCGTCTGCCTTCAATAAAAGGATAGACCATAAGGCAAGTGACAATCTGCAGACAAAGTAAAGTATATCTTAGTCTAGCAAAACGCAGCCGTTTTTTTTTTTTTTTTTTATCTTTCAATTGTTTTTAAAATGATGGTGAAAACAAATTTGTCAATGATTATTACTGATCAGATTGAAAACGCCAACAAGTTCGGTGTTCCCGTTGTGGTTTGCGTTAACAAATTCGGCACGGACACAGACACTGAGCTCAAGCTCGTCGTAGAAAAAGTTAGTGCTTATGTGCTAATGAAGAAATATCAAAAAATACTATGTATACATACATATTTTCAATAACCTTTTCTGGAGTTTTGATATAATTTTATGTAGACCGGGCTTGGCATAAAGTAGTTTGTGCCAACTTCAACAAGTCATAATTTCAAATCTGAATCCAGGCAAATCCAAAACCTGTTCCTAGAACCCAGTAATCACCAAATTTTATTTTTCGTTTCCTACTGGTTTATCAATAAGTTTTTTTTTCCTCTCGAGTAAAGTTTGTTATCTTTACTACGATTTATATGATGTATGCACATATCGTCGCCACCTATAAGTTGTTTTAAATAATTGATTACGTAAGTAAAAAAAATAATTCTCTCTCTTCAAATTGATTATGCGAACACTAGGAAACAGAGTGTTGTGAACCGCTATTAGCATTTTTGTTGTTGAGACACTGATAGAGCTGAGGCGTTTTTAGAATATTGAGAAAAAAAATTTGTAATACAAAAAAGAATTGCACCTTTCCTGTTTAAATAACACGTGAAGACATTAACAGGAACCTCTCTCGCACCCTCTTCTCTTTCTTCTGTCTTACTCTCTCTCTCTCTCTCTCTCTCTCTCTCTCTCTCTCTCTCTTTCTCTCTCTCTCTCTCTCTCTCTCTCTCTCTCATTTTCTCTAACATCTTCTCTTTCTATCTCTCTTTTTCTCTCTCTCTTTCTTTATTATCCTCTTTCTTTCTTTCTCATTACCTCTATATATATATATCTCTCTCAATTCCTTTTTCTCTTTTATTCTTTTCTTTTCTTCGTATCGGTTCAAATCCCTCTATCAACCGTATTCAACTGATTTTCAGGCAAAAGCTCACGGAGCCTTGAATGCCGTCGTATCGGAGCACTGGGCGAAAGGTGGAGTGGGTGCTGTGGAGCTGGCCAAAGCTATCATCCAGGCGACCAACACCAAGCCTGACTTCAAGTCAGTTGGTAACAGTTGGAAACATAAGGAATCCAAGTTAGAGCTGGACAGAGAGATGAAAGATAGAAGGGGCATCGAATGGGTCTTGCTAAAAAGATCGTTGACTGTGATGTGAGTTTAGACGGAGGAAATTTTTCGGGTTTAAAAGGATTTTATACAAACTATCCTGAAAGACTCTCCTTGACGGGACCTTTGTGCAGTCAATAACCACAGCGATGGGCCCCCAAATTAGAGTCCTTTCCTCGGCTCAGTGATATTCATATTCATTGACTTTTTTAAAAAATAGTTCTGGGTTTTAAATATATGTCTAAAATATGTATATGTCTGAGCAAAACAGACTTTTGGCATTGCCCTTAATAGAAGGAAAAGTTTTTTTTCCACTTGCAGTGACTGATTTTTAATCCAAAATCCCCGCAAAAAGGGATATGTATCAGGACAAGACTGTATTTTGAGTATTGAGTGACGCGCATCGTGGAGGTTAATTAGACAGTTAAAGTCTTTGTCGTGCCAGTGAAGAGATGCCGTGTGGTTTCGTGCAAAGAGTTCGGACGTTTCGCTTTATTTAAAGCATCATCAGTGATATGCAATTACCCTAAAGCAGAACGAAATTGGTAAAAACAAAACGAAAAAGCATAATTCACATGAAAGTTATTTCAATACAAGAGAGGAAAACTCCTAAAGAAGATAAAAAGATATTTACGGAGAGATTGAAGCGAAATATGGTAAATCTCGCGTTACAAAGCGAAATAAAGGAAAAATTGCATTTTTAGAAATGAACTTATCAAGCTTGATTGTGAGACCATTGTCACCAACTCTAGAATACATTTTTAATTCAAGTGCTTTGTTTCTTCAAATGTTTTGTTTTTGTTTCTTCTCTTTTTTTTCCATTATATTTGTGTTCTCGGTTAGCTCTCGAATGATAAAGAGTGAGTTGAATTTTTGGAATTTCAAGTTATTATTGCGGATGAATAGTTCTTAATTGCTGATGAATAGTTCATAACTGAAGATACAAGCTTTGCTTTCTTTGCTTTTTTTGTGTGCTTTCCTATTTTCCTAAAATGTAATGTTCCTCATTGTTCTTGTCATATTTAGATCTCACTTTCCATAACCTTCACTGAATTCACTTTTTTTGTGACAGTGTCATCTGTTTCGTCACTTAACATTATTCAATTCAATTCTTTATTTCCATGTACACAAAAACAGTTTCACTTCAACATTTAATGATCACAAATTAAACATGGATTATGATTCTACTAGAAAAGAATTGTATTACAGTGGCAGTGTGTCTACAAAAAGTGTTCTTCCTAGTTTAACTTAGTCGCAGACAATTGGCTCGGGTAAAATACAATTTATCGGTAGTTTTCTGAGTTTATTCATAAATACTTCGCTGGAATGATTACATACTACTTCGCTAGGTAAGGAATTCCAAATAGTGATCGACCTAGAAGCACACGTAGAAAACCTAAAGGAGTTTAGAGCATATGGTAAGGCGATTCTTAATGGATGGGTATTTCTAATAGCTCTAGAAAGAGGAGCTAAAGTAAACAAACGAGAGAAGTCGAACTCTGAGTAGTCGTGTACTCTCTTATGTATAAAAACTAAATCAGAAACAACCCTACGATATTCAAGAGATTCTAAATTTAACATTTTTAAACGTTCAGAGTAAACTAGACGGGTAAGTCCTTTCCTAGCCAAGATTCTTTTAGTGAAATTTCTCTGTACTCTTTCGAGGTCCTTAACTAAGCCAATCGCGGTAGGTGACCATACAACCGAGCTGTATTCGAGGATCGGACGAATATAAGTAACGAAAGCACGGGTTAATACAACCAGAGAATTGGTTTTGAACGCGCGCAAAAAGAGATTGGCGAGGTTTGTAGATTTCTTACAGACATGCTCGACTTGTTTATTGCAAGAAAGATTACTCGAAAAGACAACTCCTAGATCTATTATTTCGGAAGAGTTGGCCATTGTATGACGATCTAGCTGATAATTTTGCATGGGGTTAATACCAAGATGCGTAACTATACATTTTTGAGCTAATAGTTTGAGATTGGACTGTTGACACCAGTTGAATACATTGTCTATGGCAGTTTGGAGGTCAGACGAAAAAGTTGGTACTTCACTAAACAATTTAATGTCATCGGCGTAGATAGTATAATTTACATTGGGAGGAATTACATGTTTTATGTCATCAATAAACAGTAAGAACAGTTTCGGTCCAATAGCTGAACCTTGTGGTACACCGCTGGTAACAGAAGATGAGCTAGAGAATTCGTTGTCAACACATACAGTCTGAATTCTACCAGTCAGGTAGTCCGCAATCCATTGAATGAGGTTACCGCAGATTCCTAACTTTTTTAGTTTAAGAAGTAATAATATAGTATCTACTGTATCGAATGCCTTTGATATGTCAAGAAAAATAACATCGACGGCTTTACCATGGGAGAGTATATCAGCGAAATAGGAATGAGATTGCACCAATGAAGTCACAGTTGACCTTTTGTTTCTAAAACCAAATTGATGGGGAGACAGTAGATCATTTTGCTTCAAGTAGGCATCTAATTGACTTATTGTAACATTTTCCATCACTTTGGACATTGAACAAGTTAGGGAAATGGGGCGATAGCTAGACAATTGATCCGCTTTAGATTTAGACTTTAAGATTGGTTTAATAATAGAAGTTTTCCAAAGAGAGGGAACTTTACCGACTAGTAAAGAGTTGTTAAATAGAATAGAGAGGGGCTTGAGAAGAACAAATCGAAGTTTTTTAATTACTATATTAGGTATATTATCCGGAGATGTGTTGCATTTATATTTCAATTGATTCAAAGCTTTAAGTATCATATCTACATCTACATCTATGACATCGAATTGCATATGTGTGGAAGTTGATACATCGGTATTAGGTATAATACTGCAAGGTGTGGAATAAACAGAAGAGAAATATTGTGAGAAGGCGTTTGCTTTAGACAACGAAGTATGGACTGGCAAACCAGAAGGGTCTACTGGGTCTACTAAGGAGGGAATCACAATGTTACGGCCTTTTGTACGACTTTGACATTCAGAATAAAAACGTCTTAGGTTTCCTTTTGCCACAAGTTTGGCTTCCCTCTCCATTTGAAATGCATATAGTTCTTCAGAAAATTTGACAGATAGAGTATTGCTATAAACGGAATTAGGGGAACGAAGCGATGCGCGTTGAAGTTTGTCATACATCCTTCGCAGCTTCAAAGGATACTTATCTAATTCACCTTGTTCGGTAGAACAAGGCACAAAACGATCTATCAGAGAAATTATAAAATCAACGATATAATTATTTGCGGTATCCGGGTCGAGGGAAGAAAGAGCAAGTGTCCAATCATGAGAAGAAATCAGAATTTCCATCATCCCCCAATTCGCACGCGAAAAATTTCTAATGAGAGACTCAGGAGTCTTTGACATAGTTGCAAAAGTTATTCGAAAATCAACGGTGGCATGATCACTGTTTGAGAAAGGAGCAGTGACAATACAATCGCTTATAATTTGATTATTACAGAGTACGATATCTAGAACACGCGTAGGGTGTGAGATATAATGGAAAAAGTGTTCATCGCAAGCAAAGTTTAAAAAGAAAGAATGGCTTTCATTATTGGAAGTGGTCAGATTTTCCCAATCGATGTCTGGTAAGTTGAGGTCTCCTACTATGACTATTGGTGTATTGGTTAGAGAGATAGACTTGATAAATGACAGTAATGAGATCATTATCGAATGAGAGCAAGAAGGTGAGCGGTATATGCACACACAACGTACAAAGAAAGATGAAATACTAGAGGAGACAAAAACAGCGGTTCCGCCGCCCTTGTTGGGGTCATCTAACGAGCGATCACAACGATACAAAGCATATTTATGATTTCTTAAAAATTCACGATCTGACTCAGAAGAAGTTAGCCATGTTTCCGTAATAAAAATCAACTCAAATGATTTGCTACTCAACAAGAAATCGAGATCAGTCATTTTATTACGTATGGATCTTGCATTGAATAAGCATGCTTTGACAACAGGACTATCAGAAGAACTAACACTGCCACTGACCTAGTGAGACTTTCTTTGAGTCACGTATGCGTACGTTTTTGGCTGCTCTTCTCTGAATGGCCTTGCCTTCGGTAGCCGGAAGAGCTGCGTCCCTCTGACTGTCCACTCTATCTGCCCTGCCTGGAGATTCCGTTCCCTCGCGATCTGCCTGCATTGCTTCTCCAATTCCAATCCAGTTCGAGTGAGATCTTCTCTGACGAAGACGCGGGGGTGGGACTGGATAACTTGGGGTCTGGAACTTCTGATCTTTTGAAGAGTGACAGAACGTAGAGCTGGAGATGGGAGGTAAACTTTCAGAATCCTTCTTTTGTTTTCGGCTCTTCCATGTCTTTTGTGCCTGACATCTCCCTTTCTGAAAGCATCAGAGAGTTCTTTGATGTCAAGCTCATCGACAAGCTTGGCAATAAGGGCTTCATCTTCAGCGGCAGTATTCGAGTCCGAGTCCTTTTCCTCCAATCCAACGATAACGATGTTTTTCGATTTTTCTTCTATGATGTCCTTGTCTTCCAATTGACACCGTCTGACCGCTTCGTAGGCAACGGCATCGGGTGAGAGGGATGTTAGGTTAGAAGAAACTGTCGTACTTTGTTCCTTGGTGAGTGAAATGATCTGTTGATTTTGAGACTCGATAGTTCTAGCCTGAGTTGCGATTGTATCCGCTTGTAGCCGAATAGTTTCGAGAAGAGATGGAATATCCACATTGTTGGGAGAGAGAGACATCTTTGGTCAAATATGCGAGTTGTTCGATAAACTAGTCAATATGAGACGAGGTAGATCACCGACTGCTCAGTGTGAGCAAAGAAAAGGGAAAACATTATGTTTTGTTTCAAGCGGAATAAAGAATTGAAAATACTGTGTAATAATGATGATGTCAACTTTCTTTTGATTTACATATGAATTTTGCAGGTTTTTGTATCCTCTGGAGCTGAGTTTAGAAAATAAAATTGAAATTATCGCAAGAGAAATTTACGGTGCGGATGGCATAGAAGTCTCGGAAAAAGCTCGAAAAGTTGGTAAACTATCAATTATACCTCTTTTTCTTCTCAATTTTTTGTATTCTGAAGTTTTGAGTACTCATAAATCTGGGTGATTCTAATAGAAAGATGTTGCCGATCTGAGAGATGGAAAGATGGTTCGGAATAGAATGATGGTGTTTATAATAAAGGAAGTGTTCCTCTCACATTCAATGAGAAGGCTCTAGTATGTATGCTTCATGGCAACAACATTGAGCGTCAATCTTGATCATTTCATCAGCTAGTTAGTCAATGAATTTACATATATGTATGAGGTACAGTTAACACTACTAACGTAACATTAGATCTGCCGCGTTATCATTGAAAGCTTACATGCATTTATTGACTATGTTTTTGTTCAGCAACTGGAGACGTACACTCGGCAGGGCTTCAATCAACTCCCCATATGCATGGCCAAGACTCATCTCTCCCTCTCTTCTGACCCGAGCAGGAAAGGAGCTCCAACTGGTTAGTTCTCGAATGTTACTACAAATGTTGCCGATATTTGCCTCTCTATGTCTCTCTCTCTCTCTCTCTCTCTCTCTCTCTGTCTGTCTGTCTTGCCCTCTATTTCTCTCTCTCTCTCTCTCTCTCTCTCTCTCTCTCTATCTATCTCTCTCTCTATCTCTCTCTCTATCTTTGCTTCTGTCTCCATATATATTTTTTTTCCCTCTCTTTGTGACTTAAACAAAAAATTTCTCCGAATTTTTCTCCAACATTCCTCAACCCCTCTCTCTCTCTCTCTCTCTCTCGCTCTCTCTCTATCTTTCCTCCTCTCTCTCTATCTTCTTTCTAACTCTATCTCTCTCGCTCCCTCTTTTCTCTCTCTATCTTTCCTCCTCTCTCAATCTTCTTTCTCACTCTCTCTCTGATTTTGGTATTCTATCTCTGACTCTTTCTCACTCTCTCTTTCTCTCTCTCTCTGATTTTCTATTATTCTATCTCTCACTCTTTCTCACTCATTTTTTCAAATCTCTCTTTCTTTCTCTCTCTTTCTTTTTTCCTCTCTCTCGCTTCTCATTTTACTTTGGTCCCTTTTTCATACTCTCTGATATGATCCTATCGTTCTCTTTTCAGGGTTCACGATCCCGATTCGAGAAGTAAAGGCATCGATCGGTGCGGGCTTTGTGTATCCGCTGGTGGGTGAGATGACGACTATGCCAGGGCTCAGCACCCGTCCCTGCTTCATCGATATCACGATTGACCCGAGGACAGGGCAAATCGACGGATTGTTCTGATTTGTCTTGTGGTAGACGAACGGCTTGTTTTCATAGACAAACCTATTGTTCTGATCTGGTCTTTTGATCGACAAACCGATTGTTCTGATGTCTCAATCGTCATTCTAAACTGGCTCCTTTACCTATTAACTGTGTTTACTGAGAATTTGTAGTTTGATCTGACCTACTGTTTGCTCGACAAACTTATTGAGCTCATCTGCCTTTCTGCTCGACAAACGTATTAAGCTCATCTTTCTTCTGCTTGACAAACGTATTGAGCTCTTCTGCCTTCCGATCCCCGATTTTGATCAACCAACGACTTGTTTTTTGATTATATGCCGAACCGCGAACCGATTGTTCTGATCGAAACACTGATTTTTCGATCTGTATTCGCTTCGATGACGAATGTCCGAAAATTCTTCCAATTTTTAGTCTCCGGTCTTCCAAAATAAAAGGCTCTGTGGAATCATGCGTACGTTCAGATACTGAATTTGTTCCACCACTAGTTGCTAGAACTGGAAAACAATCGAAGGACAAAGAAAGAATGAAAAACACAAACACTGTTATGTATTTCTGAACAGTTTGAAACCGAACCGGATTTGAGATGAGTTCTGCAAAAATTACCTTTTTGTGTTCTGATTTTGTTACCATATCAGATTTTTTAACTTATAGGATTAGTCGTTTTCTTTGTATTGTACTTTCTCGGTCTTCTTGAAAACCCTTAGAGTTGGCCAAATGTTTTAAAAGCGTGCTTTTGTTCCAAAATTAATAATTAAAAAACTCCATTTCGCTTAAAATGTTTACCCTTTTTGTTCTTAACTTTCTTTAGACTTGGAGAATATACCACCAGATCATATTGTCGTTTCAATATTTTGGTGAATCGAATAAAAAAGTTTCTGAGTATCTTTCAGTTAAAATTAATTGTGATTTTAATGTTTCTTAATCTGTCTGAATTTTTTCTTGTATTGAATTGAGTTGCTGAATGCACATTTAACTCGAATGTTGAAATACTTTTTGAACTATATACCTCTAGTAACAAAACATTACTAAAAACATTCCAATTTTTTTCGCTATGTTAGATCTATATGTAGTATGGTTTCATTTGTGTTCAAACTCTCAAACAGTATGCTCAATTTTAGCCTCTGGAAAAAATGTTTTTTTTTGTACTCAAACGACGTTTCGTACGTCTGAGAAGCGCTTACTCCTTTTTTCGTGTCTCCAAGTACCAGTTTGATTTATCATCGTTGTCTTTGAAGCAGTAAAACATGACCAAGAATGTTCCTGGCTTGACGATGATATATAATGTCGTAGAAATAGACTATAAGAAGAGGTGGATACATAACGAAGCACAGGAGGAACGGACGTGAGGGCGGGATCTTCTGCTTGATTTTTGAGGAGGAAAAGCTCCTGACACCTGTTTCAGTTTAATCTTGCTATTCTACGGCTCTCTCTCTCTAACTCTGTCTTTCTTTTTCTGTACCCCTCTCTATCTCTCTCTTTCTCTCTTTACTTCTTTTAATCTCTTACCTTTTTTCTCTTCATTGGGGTAATTTTGAAGAATAATAAGAAGAAAGGCGGGCCAGAATCTACTCCTCCCTCTCTCTTAGAGGAGAACAAGCTAACCAAGATCAGAAAGGACAGGAAAAGAAAAAAATAGAAAGCATCATGGTGGAGAAACCAAGAAATATTCATGAAATGGTAGCGAATGCACAAAGAAACAGAAACAAAACGTCTGATCGAGAGAGATTTAGAAAGGGAAAAGAGGGTCTCAGAGGGAAAAGGAAAGCCTGATTAAGAGAGACCAGAGTGTAAGCGAGCGAGAGAGAGAGAGAGAAAGAATAAGAAAGTGAGTGATACAGAGATAGAAAGGGATTTAGACAAAGAAGAGCTTGAGAGAAAGAAAAATAGCACGAGTGTGAGAAAGCGAGAGAAATTATCAAGCTAAGTTCGGAAAACAAGAAGAGAGCTACTAGGTGACTGGATGTATTATTGGCCGCATTCGTTCTCTCTCAACCGCTGGGCGTTTATCTCGCATCGTGGGCCTAGAAGCGGCCTCGGGCCCCCGGCATTACACTGTATCTCAAAACACTCATCCTATATATTTTGCTCTGATTCCTATAGACCTCTTGTTTCAATCCGTCTCTCTCTTTCTCTCTTTCTCTCTCTCTTTCTCTCTCTCATCTCTCTCTTTCTATCTCTCTTACTCTCTAACCCTCTCTCTCTTCCTCCTGTAGCTCTATCTCTCCTTCATTCTCTCCATCTCTTTTTTCCCTATCTTCACCTTCTCTTTCTCTCTCTATCTTTCTCAGTCTTGCATAAACTATAGTGAGAGGCCTCGTATGAGCTCTTCCACTGCTCTCACTCGATCGACTTCTTCAATAGCTCTGAAGAATCCTCCTAGACTTTTCTCCGCTTTTCAATTTTTTTTCCAAGTTTATCGGGGGAGTTTAAGTGATCAAACAAATATAAAATACTCCGTTTTGAATCATCAAAAAGGTTATAAAGACCCTTTTTTCAAAATCATTCCTTTTCGAGAAATTTTTTCATGTATGCATCAAAATTCATGTCTTCGAAAACTCAAGCGGAACTCTTTGTTTTTCAGAACTTTTTTAACATGTTAAATGGTCCTGGACGGAAAGCGATACTTTTTTCGAAACTGCTGGTTTAAGTAAAAAACGAAGCGTCGCATCATAAAACTATGTCTAGTCTCAACTTCATTGATCAAAAGAATTTTGGCTATTTATGATGACCGTGGTTGAGTAAAGTTTACGAGAACATAATTTTTCTTAGTTACTGCCTCAAAAGAAAATTAGTTCAAAACTGCCCACAGTTTATTTATTTCTTCTCAAAAACTTGAATAGGAAATACATTTTTGAGCAAGAAAATAATTTTTACAATTGTTTTACGATTCTATTTTAAGAAATTAGACATTTTTCACTTAATCACCTCACCGAAAATAAGAATAGTTCAGACCTTTTCAAACCTCACTTAATTTGCTGTATAGTACAAAAAAAGATATAAACTCCGTTGCCTGGTACAAACGATTTCCGATTCAAATATATTATCAACGCTGTTTAGTAAAAAGCGATATCTGAAGCAATAATGGGATTCTCGCTGTTCGAAACAAAAGATATCCTAACAAAATGGCTTTAAGCGAATTGAGTTTGATGAGTAGACCGCGCAGGTGAACAGAGCCATCATGAGTGACGGCGATGAGGCGCAGCGGAAGGCGGAGGAGCGGGAGCGCAAGAAGGCCGAAGTGAGGAAGCGGCTGGAAGAGGCCGGCAAGGCCGGCAAGAAGGCCAAGAAGGGCTTCCTCACTCCGGAGAGGAAGAAGAAGCTCCGGGTTATATATTTAACTATTGGATTTTGACTCAATTGACAATACCATTCCTCAAAGTATATAATTCATTCATTCAGTCACTGTTTCTCAATCAGAAGAGGTAAACAGTTATTTTACCGTGCCCGAAAAAACAGGACTTTTTAAAGACCCCCTCAATTTCGATAACTCTCCCGTTTAGTTGTAAAAACCACACAAAAATTAGAGCATCTGCAAAGCTGTGAGGGAACTCTTTTTTTCTCGATCTTTTAGAAATAAAGTTGTCTTAATTTCAAATATCATTATGACGAAATATTTTCTCAAGGAAATGAAATTCGGGAAGAAGGTTTTGACAAAAATCACACAAGTGCATGAAATTAGTGATTTCAACTTAATTTTTTCAATTATATTAGATGTTTAACAACTAAAGATTTGAAAATCTGTTGAAAAAAATGATAATAAAAGTGTAAAGTTTCCACGTGACCGCTCCGCTTGTGTTTCAGAAAATCTTGATGATCAAAGCCGCGGAAGGATTGAAGCAGCAGCAACTACAGAAGGAACAGGAGCGACACAAAGCGCTCGCCGAGCGAACAATTCCTCTCCCGAATGTGGACACCATCGACGACAAGGGTAGGCACGATACTCCAGGAAATGTCTTTCCCGGTGTACCCAGTCTCTCGGTCCAAATTGTGCACTCTTTTTCATCCTTGGTTCTCGAACTTTGGAAGTGGGAATCGTCAAAAAATTGAGAAAACCGGAAACGTTTCCAAAAAAATTCTCTTTTGAAAACTTGCTGTAAAATGGGATGCATAACGAGCAACAAAATATCATTCACCGATATTGATAACATAAGCCAAAAAAATTACAAAAACACTCAGGTAAATTGGAGCAGATCTACGATGAGCTGTTCGAGCGTGTGAAGCAGTTGGAGAGTGACAAGTACGACATCAACCAGGTCGTGCAGGCCAAGGAGATCGAGATCAATGCCCTCAACATTGAGGTGAACGATCTTCGAGGAAAGTTGTCAGTTCATCAGTTCTTTATAGCTTTCTGAGCTGGTTCTTAGAGATTTTCCGAAATTTGTGATGTTTATACCACCTGATGAAGATGGTGAGGGTTACACTAGAAGTTCCAGTTCCAAAGAATGATTCTGGATATCATGGAACATGCCGATTCAAAGGATCTGATCTGATTGTCCGGTTTTGAATAAGAGCGTAGAATGGGAACGAGTACGTTTATCATGGTGATACTGATACCTCATATAACTTATTCATTGTTTATATTAAATTATTAACTTGTACTTGTGAACTCATTAAAAAAATCCGATGGGGAAATAACATCAAATGAAGTCATGAGCATGCACCGAAAAAAACAAGGAGGGATAATTTTTTTCAAATGAAAAAAAGAAAAATGGTATCTAGACCGAAAATTCGACTGAGTGTGTTTGTTTTTGTAGCGCGAAGCCTTCCCTCAAGAAGGTCTCCAAGTATGACAACAAATTCAAGAAGATGGCAGATTCCGGAGAAAATAAGGTAATCTTGTTAATGAAATAAGGTAATCTACAAGACTTGTGGGTTGTAAATTTGAAAGCATATTTCAAAGTTATCGAACGAATTATTTCATAAAACCATCAAAAATTATACTCAGTTTCATTGCTATGCACGTAGTATAATAAAACAAGGAATATAAATATGTTTTCGGTAGTTAAGTGTTAACGCGCTTGCCTCTGGTAAGAGTTAGAGGGCTCGGTTCGATCCCGCTCTAAAGAATGGCTAATACCAGTGGGTTAGTTTATTCATGATGTCGTAGTTTCAAGGCATCATATTCTAAAAAAATCATCATAAGGTCATTGTCCCCATTTTTAAGGCGCCTAAGGCCGACTTCCGTGGAAACCTCAAAGTGGTCAAGAAGGAGAACGTCCTCGAAGAGGCTATGGCCAAGGCTCGTTTAACCGCTTTTTTCACGCTCTTTGGAAATCAACTCTATATTCTCGGTTTCAAATTCGATGGCAAAAAGGTTTAAGATTTGAAGATCTATAGCCCCATCTAATGGCTTTGGCTATGACTTGTGTACAGATCAAAATTCGTCTTAACGACAAGGGGTCAGTCATAAGTAAATCAGTATTTAAAAATGGAAATGGAAGAATTTGAGCAATGTTAATCTCAGTTATTTGAGCAAAATCACCCCCTCCCCCACAACTTCAAATTTACTTGCGATTTTTCATAATAATTTTTTGGTTTGTTTGTTGTTTCGCTTTCTCTAATTACCACTCTAAACTTAATTCATTTTCAGAATAGTACTCTTTGGTGAGGTTTCAATCCTATTCAAGTAACATTCTTCTTAATTAGTGGTTCTTTTTTGATGAAGGAATAAGCATGTAGCAAAGCTAGAAGAGAATCTGTTGAAAAGCAATACTAGGATCAGTTAGCCAAGCTATACAATTTCAGCTGTTCTTTCTAGAAAAACACATGCGGGTGGTCTCTGTTTAATGACCCGTTCTGGGAAGGATATCATTTCGAGGTTGAAAATAGAACCTGAGAGATTTTCGGGTTTACTTCTCGAACAACCTAATGAATCGCCACTTTGAGTGAGCTTTGTTATGTTTGACTGAGTGAAGCGAACTAAACAGCAGCTGTCTTCCTGATCGGAAGGCAGAGATAGAGAATAAGGGGTCGAGATAAATCAAAAATCTTATAGAGGAGCGAGAGTAGGACAGAGAGAGAGAGAGAGAGAGAGAGAGAGAGAGAGAGAGAGAGAGAGAGAGAGAGAGAGAGAGAGAGAGATGAGAGAGAGAGAGAGAGAGGCAGAGATAGAGAGATTGTGAGAGAGAATAGTAGGAAGAGGGGAAGAGAGGTAGAGAGAGAATAGGAAAGTGAGAAAGAGAGACACAGAGAGAGAGAACAGAAAAAAGTAAGGGAAAAGATGAATGGAAATGAAGAATGTTTCAGATAAAAAACTATATGTTATCCGAATGCAAGGGTGCAGAATTAAGAAGTAGAGAAAATGAAGATGAAAAACAAGCAGAATGTGATTCTGAAAGTAGAAGAGAAACAAGGGATACGGAGATGATATGTGGGAGTGCAATAGTTAACTGGCCCTGTAGAAAAGAATCAGGCAGCTGTGGGGAAAATTTTCCGCTGACTCCAAATGTATTCCATCAAAAAACCACCTTAGAAAGGTGTGTTCTCAGTGGAAAATGACAAAGAGGAAATAATCTAACAGAGCAACGTAGATTGAAAACGAGGAGTCCAAAATTTGATGGAAACCAGTTATTTAAATAAGAGTATACTCTACTCCTCGATATTTATGAGTAACGGATTTTTATACC
>OZ057409.1:4475594-4554735 GCA_964056735.1 Allodiplogaster pararmata | reverse complement strand
CAGTCTTCCCTTTGAGACAATATCGCATAAAATAGCCTTGTGTTTCCGATAGTGTAGTAATAACGTACTCACACTTTCACTGGCTAAGAGAGACAGATAGCTTCTTTTTAATCCGCTAGACTAGCTTTTTTCTTCCGTTTTAGGGTTTGCTTAAGCATAAGTTGAAGTTAAAGAAATCCATCGCACGGGCAAAAATGGCACTCGGCCGGGACCGACCCCCTGCTGCCTTCGGGGCTTGTAGAGCGTTACCGATACACCAATCGAACACACATTGTCCACCGCGATTTCTCGCTATGTCTAAGGCACAATGACCGTTCTTTCTAGAAGGTTAACATGGGAAACATAAGTTGAAGAGTTGTCTCCAACAGGGGTTTTTTAGTGTTAAAGAAAAAGGGACAGACGCCCGCCGAAGGCGGGAAATTTTTTTCTCACAAACGGTCCCCCCCTTACGATTTTTCAAACAGAGACCCACTGAAAAATATTTCGCTTAAGGGTCCCCCCTTAGGGGGGAATTTTTTTTCTGTTTTCACATAAGGGTCCCTCTTATCTTTTTTCACATAAGAGTCCCCCCTTATGATTTTGAAAACAGAGGCCCGCCGACAGAAGATCTGTCATGACTATTTAACCCCTGGTCTCCAAATATGTACGTATATCGGTTCCGATGATACAGCTCTATTTTATATTTTTATCTAGAGCTGTGCTTTTTTGGTTGAATTGTAATGTGCCTGGCGTTTGCGTGATGAGTCCTAAGTTTGACCCTCTACCTTCACCCGGTCTGATCTACCCAAACTTAATGGGTTGAAAACGCCGACATTGCTTAAATTCCTACTAACTCCTTTTACACGGACCAATCAAGAGAGCGGACATAGGTTCCACCAGGGAAGGTCAGTATCTCATCTCAGGAGTTCTGTCCACTCTCAGTATTACAAGCAACAAAAAAAAAGAAGAAAAAGTTGGCCGACTCAATTCCATTCGTTTGATGAAACCGCTCCAGAATGCGACTGAGCTCGTGAAGATTAACATGGGAAACTCCGCCTTTGATCACCTGTGAAAGTTGAGATTCAGAAATTTACGAATAACACTTACACTCTGTAACTAGTTCGTCTAAAAAACTAATAATGGTTCCTCGAGGGGATAAGAGTCACACATTGCCAATGTTTCGCGTGAGCATTTTTTTAAGCCTCAAGATTATCTTCGCTCATTACACCCATTCTAATGTACAGCGTTGCCTTTATAGTGTTCGTGAATTCTAATCAGTTTTTTTGTTTTGTTAGTTCAATCTCCGCATTTGTGAAGTTGTATCTGTGTTCATCAAATACTCACAAGGTAATGACCCAATATTTGCGAGGGTTACATTTGCTGAGGTATGTAATATCTAGTAGAATATTACACTAGAAAGATGCCGCAAAACGCTGAAAAAAATATCGAACAAATATTTCATGGTTGCAAACTTTGTTAAAATTGAATCCTTTGTCCCCAAGAAAGGACAAAGAAGACACAGTGAAGTTGTATTCGAAGGTGGAAGAAGCTGCTTTGAAGAGGTATATCGTGTAAACGTCCACCTTGTATCTTGAACGGAGGAATTCGGAAAACATAATTACTGGGGTTAACAACAACTTTTCCCGAGCCTGTCTGTTTTTCAAGTTCTGATTAAGAGAACATGGCGCTTTCCCCCAGTAGTCACCTCACTAACGGTCACCCTAACTCTCATCCCTCAGTGCGCAATCTTGTACTAAGAACCCAGTAATTTTTTTCGCTTTTGCTCTCTTCCTCCCGTATGTCTATATAAGTTTCGACAGAAACCCTTTTCACCCAATGATAGAATACATTTTGCAGTTTCTGGCTTCCCGTGGAGATCAATAGAGCGTAAATAAAAAGGCTTTTGGTAAGAAATCCACTAAGAATGAAGATAGCGAAATAAAGAAAGGCGATATAAAAACATAGATGTAACTCGTTCTACCGCTTTTTATGAGTGCAGAATACCTGCGAGGTATTCATCCGCGAAGTGTTGTAAGGACCCCCCCCCATTAAACAACACGGTTTTACATGTTGAAGGTTGCCACTGTAGGGCGAGAATTAGGCTGACTGACATCTCCGACAAAACAAGATATGTATAACAAAAAAAAACTGACGTTGCTCCATCTTCGAGCTCGGTGAAGAAGGCCAGGCCTAGTTGGACAGGCGGGAACTGTCGAACCAGGTGCGTACTTTTTTCGTACCTGCGAAAGAATAAATCGTTCCAGGAAATTAAATCTTACTTATTAAAATCCAGGATAGAAGACCAAGAGGTATACATACCAAAGACACTACAGAGGCGACTATCGGGATGATAGGCAGAGACGTTTCGAATCATATGATGTGGTGAAATGCTATCTACACAGTGGACCCCGCTTTTCAGCGGGAATAATGCTAGGAAGAAGGAGAAGAAGATTTCAACGTTTGAAGTTTTGGCAAAGACTGTCCTCAAATGTTTGAATCTTTGAAAGACTTCACTGAATATTGGACTTTATATAATATATAACTATCACATAACATTAGACGTAGAAGTCTTGTTTAACATTATAGTGTGGAGTTTACTCAATGTTTAGCATCAATGCTTAAACAGTTCTTGATGTTTACTATCATAGCGCAGAAAATCCTTGAGAATTCGACATCATAGCGGTATTATATTGATGTTTTTTTAATAGCTTAGATTTTTCGTAGGAAAGCAGAACGTCTCTCTCTCATGCACATCATCCATCGCAATCTACTCCCTCCTGCACTCTACAAGCAGTTTCCAGAGGACATAAATGAACATTGGAAGCTTCTTGAAGACAGCATCAGAGCACCCGCCGCAAGCATCATCGGAAAGACGAAACCCGGAAAGCCAAGAATCGAGAAAGACACCTGGTTTTTCACCTCCGAAGTTCAGGATGCGATCAAGGCGAAAAAGAATGCCTACAAGAGATGGAGGACGTCAAATGAGGCTGACGACCGCGCTGCATACAGCTCAGCCAAGAAAGCCGCCAAAAGAGCTGTCGCAGTTTCAAAAGCCTCCTACTTCCGCGATCTCTATGAGAAGATGAACCAACCAGGAGGCGATAAAGCCATCTATCGGCTTGCCAAGGCTCGACACCGCAACACCTTGGACATCCAGAGAGCAGCCACGATAAGGGACAAACAAGGAAAGCTCGTCACTGACCCTTTAAAAGTCAGAAACAGGTGGCGCGAACATTTCGAAGAAATGAGCGGCCAAGAGTTTGAGCACCCTCCCATCCCTACTTCCCACGCCATACAAGGACCCGTGCCAACCATCACGGCCGAGGAAGTGAAGAAGGCACTCTCTAAGATGAAGACTGGGAAAGCGGCTGGACCGGACGACATAGCCACCGAAGCCTGGAAACTTGCGGGTGATGTTGGACTAGCACATCTCGTGCACCTGTTCAACACCATCGTAAAGCAAGGCCAAATTCCACATATCTGGCGCTACTCCACGACCGTTCCAGTCTTCAAAGGAAAAAGGCGATGCCAGAGTGTGCAGCAACTACCGTCCAATACGTCTTCTCAACCACACTATGAAGATATTTGAGATGATACTGGATTCACGCATACGAGATATCGTCCATATTCCAGCTCAGCAATGCGGGTTTGTGAACGGAAGAGGCACAACAGATGCAATATTTGCACTCCGTTTACTCGTCGAGAAGCACGCAGAGAAAAGATCACCTCTCCATCTGACCTACCTCGATTTGGAAAAGGCGTTCGACAGAGTCCCCCATGATCTTATTTCATATGCATTGCGCGATCATCAGGTTCCTGAAGAGTACATTCGATGGACAATGGCGATGTACGATGATTCAAAGAGTACTGTCAGAACTCCGGTCGGCATCACAGAGCCATTCGCAGTAAACGTTGGAGTGCACCAAGGGAGTGCTTTGTCTCCCCTTCTCTTCATTTTGGTTATGGATACCGTCACGCGTCCTCTACTGACTCCGGCTCCGTCAACCATCGCATACGCCGACGACATTCTCCTTGCTGCTCCTACACGTGCCGAAATCGAGAAACGCACCCAAGAATGGAATGACGCTCTTAGTAGGCATGGCTTACGCCTCAACATCAAGAAGACCGAGTACCAGGAAATCGTAGTGCAAACGACGGGAACTGTTCACATCAGCGGTGAACCGCTCCCGAAGACCTCCGAATTCAAGTACCTTGGTTCTGTCATCTCCTCAGACACGTCAACAAATGCAGCGGCACGCCAAAGAGTAAATGCAGCTTGGATGAAATGGAGAGAAGCTGCAGGTGTCCTCTGTGATAGGAATATCACAGCTGGCATACGCGGAAAGATGTATAAAACAGCAATCCGTCCCGTGCTTCTCTATTCGACGGAGACCTGGCCTACAACGCGTATAACCGAGAACATTATCCACACGAATGAGATGAAAATGTTACGCTGGACACTAGGACTGACTCGCCTAGATTGTGTGCGTAACACGATTGTGAGAGGGAGACTCGGCGTTGCCCCAATACAAGACAAGATGCGAGAAGGGAGAGTTAGATGGTATGGACACGTGATGCGAAGAGACGCGACCAACATCGCAAGACACGCCCTTGACATGGAAGTACCAGGCAAACGCCCTCGAGGCAAACCGAAGACAAGATATATGGATACGCTCAACCAAGACCTGCGCCTTGCAAGACTCCACTCGGAAGACGCCACGGACAGATGTTTCTGGAGAGCTAGAAGCCGTACAGCGGACCCTACTCCGACCTCGGCCGGCGCGGGACAACGCTAAGAAGAAGAAGAAGATTTTTCGTAGGAATTCAACTAAAAAGTGAATTTGTGTGAGAGACACTACAGAGTAAACATGAAGCCAAATGCTTATTATGACATTAATCCTAAAAAATAATTAGAAGCCTTGAGCAATTGTCATCATTTTCCTTTTTTTTTATTTGATAAAAAAAGCTATAAAATGTATCTAGATCAGGCATTAAATGAGACCGGTCTTAGGCATGTTTGTACGCGCCGAGCGAGTTGGGAAAAGAATGGGGAGAGGCAAAAAGAGTGGAATGAGAAGTAGAGGAAAAGTATTATAGAATAGAACGGAAAAAGAAGAGAATGTAGATCATTTTCAGCTCGAACATGTATGCGCCAACATAGCTGGTACGGTAACATGTATGCGCCAACATAGCTGGTACGGTAACTACTATTTAACCCCTCATATATGCCTTGAGCAATTTTTTCTGACTTTTTCATCTCTTATCTCTCTATTGGCAATCACAATCACAGATGAGGCGTCAAAACAAATTCAGAATTTTTTCTGACTTTTTCATCTCTTATCTCTCTATTGGCATCAATCACATTTTTCTCGTTTTCTCAGCTAAGTTTAATGAAAACAACTTGGAAAAGAACTCAACATCGAGTAAGACATGTCATTACAGGAAAAGTGGTTCTTTTTCACTTGGTGGGCGCGCTTCACTTGGGAGGGGCTTTTAAAAAATAACTGTTTTAAAGATTAATTTTCAAATGCTAAGTTACACAGTTCAAAGACAGTGACGCCTGGTTAAGAGGACAATGTAACATGGTAACACGCGTATCGTAACAGGAAACCATCAAATGGCCAGCGTCGACCACATACATGCTGAAGCTAAAGTTATGAGATCGAAATCGCACCTTCACATGCTATCAGCCCAATACTTGGCAAGGACCTTGAGCCAAACTCACTTCCATCACGGATTATTTCTCCAAGGACCCCCACCACGCAACATGAAAGCTGATCTTTACATCGCATGCAGAAGCACTGTTGAAAGAGCCCTGTCGGAAACAGCAGAGAAGAACAACGGGAAAAGCGTCGCCAACCGAGTCCACACAAACATGGTCTCAGAAGAAAAGGAAACCATCCAAGGTCCAGTCATACTGGGCGGCCGACCACCACCGGACATAAATGAAGAAGTGGACCTCTCCAGAAACGCCCGCTGCACGCTGAGCCAACTCCGCTCAGGCTACAGCTCAGGCTACTTCTTTTGGTTTCATCTCTGGATGAAACCAAAAGAAGTAGCCTCATTTCTGAGACTATTGTGAAGGAAAGAAGAAGAGATGTATTTAAAAAATGAAAAAAAGAGAGGAGAGAGAGAGGGAGAGAGCGGCCCTCCATGGCCAACTCTCTTCGACGCGAGACGTTTGCCGGCAACAACAACAACAAACTTGGGAGGGGCTTTTAAAAAATAACTGTTTTAAAGATTAATTTTCAAATGCTAAGTTACACAGTTCAAAGGCAGTGACGCCTGGTTAAGAGGACAATGTAACATGGTAACACGTAACACGCGCCGCTCTCGGTTTGAGTCAGAGATGGTTGGGTTCGATCCCGCCCAGTGGACTAGCTTTTTCTGTGCGATAGTTCAATCATTTGTCATCTTATCTAGGCGTCACTGCCTTCAAACTGTGTAACTTAGCATTTGAAGATTTATCATCGATCTTCCATCTCTCTTCTGTCTTAATCGTGAATTCTGGAGTTACGCTCCATTCATGACGCAATCGCTTTATAAGCATGCGTGACTAAGAGAACAAGGCATATGAATGAGCCTTTCATATAACACTATCGCACGGAATAGCAATGTGTCCCCGTGGTGCAATGGTAACATACGCTCCCGGTTTGAGTCAGAGATGGTTTGGTTCGATCCCGCCAGGTCGACTAGCTTTTTGCTGTGCGATAGTTCAATAATTTGTTTTAAAGATTATTTTCACATTAAAAAACGCTTAGGCTTAGGAAAAAGTTTACGCTAACGAGGCCGTACGGCTCAGGCGAACGAGACCGCATAAGAAAATTTAAATTTTTTGTATTTTTTTTAAAAACATTTTTTGAACGCACCGAAAAGACCCCCCCAAGTGAAGCGGAGCCCCCCCCCCCAAGTTAAATTGTGCCGGAAAACTTATCTAGATCATTCAAAAAGCCAGAAAATAGTAATCTTCCAGACGCTTTTTCCCATCTCCCAGTAGGGTATGCTTTCCTCTGAGGAGAAACAGAACTCACCTAGTATTAACAAAGGCTGATTCCTGGGTTACTTCAAGTCTGTTTAGCAATGAATAGGTGAGATGCGTTCAAATACTACAGTTCTGAAACGTTAAAAAAGTGCTTGTGACGAAAGATGAGAAGAGTCACGAACCGCTCTTGTGGGGTGTCGAATAGAGAACATCGTTTGGCGGACTCTTCGGTTTCCAGGCCCAAGAACTCCACATCGATTGCTGTTCAAGAGCTTTTTTTGAATCACATACGATACCTGCTAGAACAAACTACGAATGACATCCTTCAGGAAACCAGTGGCAAAACTCCCTACTTTGCTAAATCCAGTTTTTTTTCTTCAAAAATTGTACTTAAAAAACTTTTAGGATGCATCTTTGATTCACAGCTTTCATCACATGTTGTTCACATGTTTTTCAACAAAAAAACATCGTTAAAAATGAACGAAAGATCACATACTAACCTAAAAAAGAGAGAGAAAATACTAACCGACAAAAGATGCATCTTTGATTACTTGCTCAATCTCTTCAAATTTCTGCTTGAAGTTGTCCTTTGTTATTTCCATACAAAGTAAAACTGAAAAAAACAGCGATTTTAATCGATTTGATAAACAGGAAACTCGGAGAGAAAGAGAAATAATCTCCTTGTACCCGTAGACATGTTCCTGTTTCACAGGGGTCATTTGGTGCGACAAAGGTTAATCGTGGAAAGCACTAGACAACATTCTCGCGTCAACACTACACATCCACTTGTTGTGCACTTCATCCTGCATTCAATGGGATGTTTTTTTCACTTCATACATGCATGTTGGCACTGTTACTTGGGGAGGGCGCACTTTACGTGGGGGGGCAGGTCACTTTTCACTGATTCACTCGCTTAGGCTTAGGTAAAATGTATGCTAACGAGGCCGTTGTTGTTGTTGTTGTCTTGCCCATAGGTCCTGTCGAGGGGAGTCCTTTTGGGATAGGTTGGTGGTGAGGATCCTTTTGAGTCCGGAGAGATTTTCTCCGTCTACACTCGCACCGCAGTCGGCGATCCTCTTGGCGAGACCCATTCGTTAACCGGAGAAGGGCAAGAGGTTATTTTACTGGCGCCTCGACTCGCCATTGAAAAGTATAGCGGAGTATCGGCTGATTTTTTGTCCGGTGGCATGCCCAGGCCGGTCCGGCATCGCCCTCCTTTGACGAGCTATACTACCCAGTTTTGGTCCGCGGCGGGATTTCTCCCGCTACCTCCCAGCACGAATTGTTCGTAGGGAGGCGTCCCTCTATCCGCCACCTGAGGTCGCGCTCGATTCTGGACTGGATAATCCGGCTCCATCCGTGACAGGCTCTTAAGGCTGTAGAGTCACGAAGTAACGAGGCCGTACTGATTAGGAACGAGGCCGTATAGAACAATTGGCACTTATATACACATGGGCATACTAGATGCCAGACAGTGCAGATTGGCTTTTTTTATACGGTCTCGTTGGCCTAAGCCGTACGGCCTCGTTAGCGTAAACTTTTGCCTAAGCCTAAGCGTTTTTTTGTGAAAATAATTTTTAATGTAAAAATTGGTTTTTGTTTTTTAAAAAAATTTTTGTAGGAATTTTTTTAACAGCTGGAGTCTCTGATGCTCAAAATGATCACCCCTGAAAAAAATTTTCGAAACCGTAGCGTTTAAAGCCAATTTTTCGTTTAGTATTCCAATGTCTGCAAGACAAGACGCAGGGTATGCAGGTTACGCTAACGAGGCCGTACGGCTTAGGCTATAGAGACCGCATGAGAAAATTTCTCATATCAATTTTTTGCCAATTCAATGACTAAATTTGTCAAAAAATAGAGAAATGGTGTAATGAATACAGTAGTTTGAACACACTAAAAACAAAATCCCCTCAACTAAAGTGCGCCCCCTCCCCTAGGTAAAATTGTGCCAGCAGTAAATTCTTTTTGTAGTTCCAGTTCTAATTCAAAAAAGGAACTTTCACTTAACAACCACTCAAATTTTTCAGTAGTACATCTTGATTTTGAAGCCCTCAGGTTTCAAGAGTTGTATTGATAGACAAAGTTTCCATAAAATTACAATAATAAACACTTATCTACTAGTTTTGCATTCTCAGAACCATTTGATAAAAGCAAAATGCCATGAAAAGGTACGTGAAAATTCGCTAGAATATATTGATAAATCATGCAACCGGTTATTATAGCTCTGAAAACTTTTCAGTGATGTAAGCTGATAATTCAAGACAGTATTTCACACCCGCAAAATACTTGAAAGAGGAACTTGACGGATCAGTTTTACCCCACGCTGGACTGTGTCTCTGACTTTTTTACTGTCTCGTTCTTAGCCGTACGATCTCGTTAGTTTGACCTTTGCCTAAGCAGGAAAATATCAAAAACGTTTTTTCTGTGTCTATGAATTAATTGCCAGAGGGAATTAAACTCTGCACTGTTTGACGCTGCACATTGACCCAAGAAAGCGTGAGGTGATAGCTGACAAGCAGATAAGAATAAGAGATAAGATAGTACGAAAAAATGTACACAATTTGAGAAAAATAGACTGTCTGACACTGCACGCTGCCCTCTACCTAGGAAGTCAGAGACGCATTCCGGCGCTCAACCAACTTGACTAAGAATGTTATGTTTTGCAAGACAAACACAGTTTGTTGAAGTAAAACATTTATTATTACTCACTGCGAATATTCATCAAGATAGCTATGCACCCTGTGCGCACTAGCATGTTCTACACTTTTTTATCGAAGTAGATCACGTCTGGAAGGAAGACAAAATGTGTAGTTTTGGTAACACGACACCTTGCAGAGCGACACCTTGCAGAGCGACACCTTGCACCGGACACCTTGCAGAGCGACACCTTGCAGAGCGACACCTTGCAGAGCGACACCTTGCACCGGACACCTTGCAGAGCGACACCTTGCAGAGCGACACCTTACACCGGACACTTTGCAGAGCGACACCTTGCAGAGCGACACCTTGCAGAGCGTTATTTTGCAGAGCTTTATTTTGTATATTGTCTCTAGTGCACTTTCCGTTTAGTATTTTGAGTTCGCAGGTTATTTCAATTATGTATGCATTTAATTGGTTTTTCTCTCGGTTTTTTTTTTCTTTCGGGGTTTTCTCTCTCGATGATTTGTGATTTTTCCGATAGCTTTTTGCTTTTGGTTTTTTTCCGATATCTTTTTCGCTGTTGTAGATTTTACTGATGTCAAAATGTGAGTCCGTGTTGAATTTTTTTTTTAAAGTTCTGGTTTACAAGTGTTGTGTGCAAGAATGATCTGCCTCTCGCGCGCGCTGCGTATCGCGTAAGAGAGCGAGACTAAGAATTGGATTGGCTGCGATTGAACTATATTTATATTTGGACTCTACACTACTCGGACTATATATTTGTGTCATCTCTGGAATATTTGGACTACAAGGCAAGGTACATAACAGTGGCGATCAGGATTCTGGAAGGAGGACTTCGAAGAGGATTTGGAGGAGGACTTCAAATTTGAAAGAGAGGCAAACGCGCAGAGCTAAAGGTTGCTCTGTGGTCAGTTCCTCATTGAGAGAGGCAAACGCGCAAAGCTAAAAGTTGCTTTGTGGTCAGTCCCTCGTTGTAAGAGAGGCAAACGCGCAGAGCTAAAGGTTGCTCTGTGGTCAGTTCCTCATTGAAAGAGGCAAACGCGCAAAGCTAAAGGTTGCTTTGTGGTCAGTCCCTCGTTCGAAGTTCTTCTACTTGTAATCGTACAAGTCGAACTCAAGAGGCCAGAGAAAGAGCAATAAAGTAAAGAAATGGAGAACAAAGGTGTCCAACAGATTTTGCTGGCAATGCAAATGCAACAAGAGCAACATGCGAAGCAACAACAAGAGCAGAGCGCCCTCGTCAATGCCCTGCTAGAAAGACTTGCAACGAGAGAAGGTAGCAGTCAGGCTGAACCTGCAAGACCATCGATTGATGCGCTTGAGAAACGCATCACAGACTTCGCATATGAGCCAGAAGAAGGTGCAACCTTCGAGAAGTGGTACAGCAGATATGAAGATCTGTTTGAAAAGGATGCTGAAGCTCTGGAAGAAGATGCCAAAGTAAGAATGTTGCTGAGGCATGTGAATTTCTCTGTGGAAAATCGATACCTGGATACAATCGCTCCACACAAGGCAAGCAACTATACTCTGAAAGAGACGGTTGAGAAACTCAAGAAAATGTTCGGAGACAAAAGCACAATCTTTGAGAAAAGATTGAAGATGCTGAACATGAGAATGAGTAAATCACATACTGATGATTTGAGAGTGATGGCAAGCACAATAAACAGAGCAGTGGAAAGTGCACAAGTGAAAGACATTAAAGTGGAACAATTCAAGACAATGATGTTCCTTACTTCTATTGATCTACCTCAATTTGAAGAAACGCGTTTCCACCTGTTGAGTGTTTTGAGAAAGAACGAAGAGACAAGTATGGAAACACTGCTGGATGAATGTGATCGATTGCATTCATTACATCAAGAGTCAATGGCAGTCCAAACGCAAGGTAGAACATCTCAACTCAATTATGTGAAAAAGAATCAACAACGGAATCCATCGGAGAAAGGAAGGAAGAAACAGTTCGATGAGCAACGGAAAGAGAAATGCAATCGATGTGGAGTATCACACAGCAATGAATGTTTCTTCCTAAACAAAGAATGTTTGGCTTGTGGAAAAAAGGGCCACAAGAGCACGATGTGCAAGAATAAGCCAAAAGAGAAAAGAAGCAAGCAGTCAATGAATTCAATCAGAGTGATGAAAGTGAAGTCAGAAGATTTTGAGATAGAAATGCAGATGAATGGGAAAGCCGTTAGACTACAGGTTGATACGGGAGCAGATCTGACATTCATCTCGAAGGAAATCTGGAAGGACATTGGAGAACCGGAGTGTTCACTTTCGGATTGCAAACCAATTTGCGCAAATGGAACACCACTAATGATTGTAGGAAAGTTCAAGGGAAACTTGGAAGTCAATGGAAAATGCGCACAAGGGTACGTTCACGTTACCACAGCGCCACTCAGACTCCTCGGAAAAGACTTCATTTCACAACTGGAAGTTCTGAAGATGAATTGGACTAGAGACGCAACTTCGAATGTATGGAAAGTCATGAATAAGGAGCCGCAGTCTACTAAAG
Organism: Allodiplogaster pararmata; assembly: GCA_964056735.1. Classification (NCBI taxonomy): domain Eukaryota; kingdom Metazoa; phylum Nematoda; class Chromadorea; order Rhabditida; family Diplogasteridae; genus Allodiplogaster; species Allodiplogaster pararmata. The sequence continues at coordinate 4,542,607 of OZ057409.1, read as the reverse complement.
AATATGAAGAGTGGATAAAGAAGGAATATCCGGGAATAGTTGAAGAAGGACTGGGCCTTTGCACAAAGGTAAAGGCAACGTTAAAGCTCAAAGAAGGAGCTCAGCCAGTCTTCAGGAATAAAAGACCGGTACCCCTCGCAAGCATAACTAAAGTGGAAAAGGAACTGGACAGGCTAGAAAAATTGAATGTCATCAGGAAGGTCGACACAGCCAAATGGGCTGCCCCCATTATAGTGGTGGAGAAAGCGAATGGAAGCACAAGGCTCTGTGCCGATTTTTCCACCGGGTTGAACGAGGCGATAGAGCTTCATGCTCATCCACTACCTCTGCCGGAGACGATATTCGCTGGGCTGAACGGTGGCAAACTTTTTAGTCAGATTGACTTTGCCGATGCTTACCTGCAAGTTGAGCTTGATGAAAAAGCAAAGGAAATGTGCGGTATCAACACGCACAAAGGACTTTACCGGTACGAAAGGTTACCATTCGGAGTGAAGTCGGCCCCAGGAATCTTCCAACAAGTGATGGATACAATGTTGGCAGGAAGTGAAGGTGCCGTGGCCTATTTGGACGACCTCATAATAATGGGTAAGACAAAGAAAGAACACGATGATAACTTGAGGAGAGTATTAAGTCGGATCTCTAATTTCGGATTCAAGCTGAAGCTGGAGAAGTGCAAGTTCGGCAGTACAAGCATCAAGTATCTCGGGTTCATTGTGGATAAAGATGGCAGGAAACCGGATCCGAACAAAATCGATGCGATTCGATTGATGCCCGCACCTACAGATGTAGCTACCCTGAGGTCGTTCCTCGGAATGGTGACGTATTACGGACAGTTCATAGCCGGATTGCATGAACTGAGAGCACCACTAGACAATTTGTTGAGGAAAGACGTGGAGTGGACGTGGTCTGAGACATGTCAGAACGCGTTCAAGAAGATCCTCGAAGTGCTAGAAACAGATTTGAGTCTGGTCCATTACGACCCAAGTAAAGAGATTTTCGTGGCTGCTGATGCCAGCGGTCAAGGAATCGGTGCAGTTTTGATGCACAGAGCGTCTAATGGAGCAATGAAGGCTATTTTCCATGCTTCAAGAGCATTGAAACCAGCGGAGAGGAACTATGGGCAAATTGACAAGGAAGGTCTAGCATTGATCTTTGCCGTAAAGAAGTTCCACCGGTTCATATATGGACGGCGATTTACCCTACAAACCGACCATAAGCCACTCTTGGCAATTTTCGGTTCCAAGACAGGAGTACCCGTCCATACGGCGAATAGGCTTCAGAGATGGGCAACGATGCTAGTCGCGTATGACTTTCGGATTGAGTATGTGAGCACGAACAGTTTTGGATACGCGGATGCGCTTTCGAGATTGATCGCAAATTGTCCGTCCCCAGATGAAGACGTAGTCATCGCGAGCATTCAGGTCGATGAAGACGTCATGAGCTTGTTCAAGCGTGACATAAGAGCCCTACCATTGACAGCTGAAGATGTACGTCGAGAAACTCAGAAGGATCTTACCCTGACAAAGGTCATGACATGGCACAAGAAAGACGCATGGCCCAAGAAAGTTTCCAAGGACATTTTACCTCTCTACAGAAGAAGAGACACTTTTTCAATAGTGGGAGAGTGCCTGATGTCGGCTGAAAGGGTTGTGATACCAGTCACACTTCAAAAACTGGTTTTGAAAGAGCTGCATGCAGGACATCCAGGAATGGTGAGAATGAAAGCAATGGCAAGAAGCATTTGTTATTGGAATGGTATCGACGGTGATATTGAGGGAGTTGTGAAAAGTTGCGAAAGATGCGCGAACAGCTCGAAGAATCCCGTTAAAGTTCCATTGGAACCTTGGCCAAAGGCAACCAGATCCTGGCAAAGAGTCCATCTGGATTTTGCAGGACCAATCGATGGAGAAAGTTATCTCATAATGGTAGATGCTTTCAGCAAATGGCCAGAAATTCTATCAACGAACAGCATGACGGCTACCGCTACGGTACGCGCGTTGGAATCCTGTGTTGCTCGGTATGGGCTTCCTGAAGTAGTCGTGACAGACAATGGAACGCAATTCACATCTACGTTGTTCAAAAACTATTGTGTGAGAAATGGAGTCAGACATATAACCAGCCCACCGTATCATCCACAGTCGAACGGACAAGCAGAAAGGTTCGTAGATACATTCAAAAGAAGTTTGATCAAGATGAAAAGAGAAATGCCCACAGCGGAAATCTTGCACTCTTTCTTGTTTCACTACAGAAAGAACCCGAATGGCCAATGCGAGGAAGGGAAAAGCCCTGCGCAGCTGTTCATCGGAAGACAGATAAGAGGAAGAGTTGATTTGCTGAAGCCTTGTCAAAATTCTCAGGAAGTTGACCAGAAAATGAAAGCACAGTTCGATAAGCATCACGGAGTGAAGCCGAAAAAGTTCTCCGTTGGAGATCGAGTGAAATACAAAATCGGCGTGCCTAAGAACGACGTATACTGGCAAACTGGAGAAATAGTTGCAAAACAAGGCAAGGTTGCTTATTGGGTATTGCTAGATCAAGGCAGAAAAATCAAAGCTCATAGTAATCAGCTCACCCTAAGTATGGGAAATGTGACAGAGGAAATCAAGAAATCATGCTTGCCTCTGCACATACTGAGCGAAGCCTTTGGGTTGGTTACAGAAAAAGATAATGAGTCAGAAACAGAAAGAGCGGAGCCAAACCACAGAAGTGATGAACCCTCTTTCCCGAGAATTGTCAGAGACCCTGTCTCAACCCAAACGAACGAAGCACAACCTGGTGCCAGTTCACACAGTCGACCAAAAAGGACTATAAAGGCGCCGGTGCGACTGGAGGTCAATCCTCACAAGAAGTTTTATTAGATTCGAGCATCGAGTCTAGGCAACATATGTATATAGAATTGATAAAATGTTGCCATGTTTGTTTGTTTTAGTTTCTAATGCAAACTATATTGCTCTAATATTGTAAGGTGATAGCAATATGGTTTATGCTTTGACTTGTTGTTTTCTCTTCATGGTTACGAGAGAAATTTGAAGATTTTTTTTACTTCCCAAGTGAAGGTGGGCTATGATATGCCTATCTTTTGAGATAATGATATTTATCTCAAGGGGGAGGTGTTGTGTGCAAGAATGATCTGCCTCTCGCGCGCGCTGCGTATCGCGTAAGAGAGCGAGACTAAGAATTGGATTGGCTGCGATTGAACTATATTTATATTTGGACTCTACACTACTCGGACTATATATTTGTGTCATCTCTGGAATATTTGGACTACAAGGCAAGGTACATAACAACAAGACACCCCAAAACCCCAAAACTTTACAAGACACCCCAAAACCCCTTTGCACCCCAAAACTTCGTACACACGTTAATACGACACTTTGCACCCCGAAACTTCGTACCCACGTTAATACGACACTTTGCACCCCGAAACTTCGTACACACGTTAATACGACACTTTGCACCCCGAAACTTCGTACACACGTGAATACGACACTTTGCACCCCGAAACTTCGTACACACGTTAATACGACTCTTTGCACCCCAAAACTTCGTACACACGTTAATACGACACTTTGCACCCCGAAACTACGTACCCACGTTAATACGACACTTTGCATCCCAAAACTTCGTACACACGTTAATACGACACTTTGCACCCCAAAACATCGTACCCACGTTAATACGACACTTTGCACCCCAAAACTTCGTACACACGTTAATACGACACTTTGCACCCCGAAACATCGTTAACAGTTACCGCACGGAGCATAGCATACATTGCTTTGGACGCCTTTTTAACTCGGTCTGCTACAGCCTCTTTCCTACGCATAGAAGAAACTATTTGTATGCCCAGGTCACGTATCTGAGACACACATGAAATGGAAACATTATTTATACTGTATGAGGAAAATAGAGATCGACCTCCAATGTGAGTATGGAGAGACTTGGATGGAGAAAGAGAGAGTTGGTTAACTAAACACCAATCGAATACGGAATCTAATGCTGATTGCAGCTCTCGAGTTCTTTCGCCGTATGAGTTCTTATCTATTGTTGCATTACCATCTTCTTCCCTCTTCAAAAAGTTTTTTGATCAGTTTAGGTGCCAATTTGATTGTCACTAACACCAAATTAAGGCACTTTTTAAAAACTTTTTTTGATAATTTCTGTGAAAATTATTTTATCTTTGTGAATATCATTATATCCCTGTGAAAGCCATTTTTTTCCAAACACTGAAATAGCTCTGCTTCAGTTATCCACTGTATTGCCTCGTTCATGATTGAAATAAAGTTATTATCATTATTATTTCTTTTTTTATTCTTATTCTTGTTATTTTTATTATGAATTATGCTAGCAAGATGTTCTTACACAAGTTGTATCATTTTTTCGGTTTTTGTTCCACATTGTTCCATGTAATAAAACAAAAAACTTAAACTCTTCAAGACATTGTTCACAAGTAATTTACAGAGCTGAACATAATAAAATCAGTTGTTTTCACCATCTGAAAGTCTGAGTTTTTACTCATTTATAAACATAAAAGGTGGGTAGAAGGTTTTAGAACACTCAGAATCAAAAGCTTCCTCTAAATATTACATTTAAAAAAAACATATTCATTCATATTGTTTTTATTCATTCATTTTGTTGCGAATGTGTGACAATTCCGGCTTCTCCAAAGCATTTTTAGGACTATGAAATTTTAAAACCGGACAGGCAGGGAGAAACTGTGAAATCAAGTTCGATGAAGTTAAAGAATCAAAACAGTTGTCTTCATGGAACAACTCATTCTTCGTACATTCTGCTCGCATAAACGGCTGTATCTTCCTTCTATTCACCTTCCGAACCGAACAATGGCAAAAGAACGGAGTCAGCTGTTAAATTTATTGTCTATTTGTACCCGTAATTCGAAGGGTTCGTGAAAAAATATACAAGCGCCCTCAAAAAGTAGGATTTCCTTTGGGCTCTTCTGAAGCATAATCTTGCTAAATACGGTTTGAGTAAGGAAAACATTAAATTAAATTAAATCTTTATTATCACCGAAGGGTAACTTGTTGAGTTACCGCTTATACGGTGTATAAAATTGGTCAGGAAGAAGAAATATATTTCACAGTTTCAAGAGAAAGCTGACTTCCTCTCGCAACCTGTACCGGCACATGTCATCCGACCCAAGCCCGTATCACGACACTTTGTACCGCGTCACTTTGTATACGACACTTTGTACCCGACACTTTGTACCCCCGTCACTTTGTACCGCGACACTTTGTACCGCGACACTTTGTACCGCGACTTGAGTGAGGCCGCGCGTTTTATTTTTACATTAAAACATATTTTTACATTAAAAAACGCTTAGACTTAGTAAAAGTTTACGATAACGAGGCCGTACGGCTTAGCTAACGAGGCCGTACGGCTTAGCTAACGAGGCCGTACGGCTTAGCTAACGAGGCCGTACGGCTTAGCTAACGAGGCCGTACGCGGTACAAAGTGTCGCGGTACAAAGTGTCGCGGTACAAAGTGACGGGGTACAAAGTGTCGGGTACAAAGTGTCGTATACAAAGTGACGCGGTACAAAGTGTCGGTAATTCAGCCAAATCCTCCATGTTCACTTATCGATCAAAATGGACATGTTGTGACCGACTCTATAAAAATAAATGTGAATTGCTAGCAGCTGAGTTTGCTTCTTCTTTTACACATGATGATTGCTTGGTGCCCCACCTCACGGGGATCCCATTCCTCCTTGTTGTTGTTGTCTTGCCCAGCGGGTATTCTTCCTCCGCGAGACACTCGAGAAAGTAGTCGAAGCTCTCGACCCTCCACTGTTGTAAGCCCACTCTCTATCTCTTTCTCTTTTTTTTACTCTCTTTTTTTTTTTCTTTCTCTCTCTCTCTCTTTTATTGGAGAGATTTAATTGAACATGAAATCAACAACCGAGTGCGGCCTACGCCAAAGGTCGATAGGGCTAAGTGAAGTGGGGTTACAGCGACACGAAAAAATATGTCTCGAAGTATGCAGCTCTATATTACACAGTGGGCAGAGAGGAGATTCACTGCTATACGATGCAGGTAACTGTTAAGGAAACTGGAGTGGCCGCTACGTAATTGGGACAGAGTTATCTGATTTTCTCTGGATAATTGGGACGTGGACTTATGTATTCTAGGGGGTTTAGTGCCCAGAACTGGGTTGGGTCGGCTATTTCTAAGAAAATTTCTCCGTGTGTATTTTTCTGAGGGCCACATTGTAATCGGAGTCACTTAATGCTGTCTATATCTTTGGCGTGCTTCCTGATTGCCCTGGGAGATTTGACTTCAGTGCAGATGCGATGAGAAGGATGGTTGGGCTGGAGCCTGGCCTTGGCGGTGAATTGTTTGCTCAGCATGAGGTTGTGTTCTTTAACTGGAAGAAGTTTGCTTTCGTATGCCAGGTGTTGAGTGTCTGCAATTGCAAGGTTTCCAAGGAAGTCCAATGTGATTCAGCAAGCTGGGGCGAATAGATCAGTGCCGCGTAGGACAAGACTGCTCTTGTGGTTGCTTTATAGGTGTTCAGCATTGTTCCGGTCTTCTGTCCCCATCTTCTTCCTGCGATTGCTCGGAGGACATTCAATCTTTTGTTCGCCCTTGGCTTTATCCTTCAGCATGTTGACGGTAGGTTCCCATCTGGTTCAAGGTGACACCAAGAATTTTGGGGGAGGAAGTGGATCACCATTGACCACAACTTCTGTTACTTTTCGACATTCCTTCGTGTTGATGGTGAACAGCGTTACACTGGACTTCGTCGCCGAGATGTCCATCTTTTTAGCCACTCTCTCACCTCTAAGCCTTGGTCCTCCATCTGAATCATGAATCACAACCACAAAATTAGGCAGAAATAAACTGACTAAGTTCTCACCTTCCTCAAACGACTAGAAATAACTTGAATGAGTTCTCAACTTCCTCAAACGACTATAAATAACATGACTGAGTTCTCAACTTGCTCAAACGACTATACACGCAACCACTTAATCTTCTAAAATGACACACTCCACAGTACACTTTCGCAACCACTTCCTAACACACGAAAAACGTAGAATGACTTCCCTCCCTCTTAACACCTCTCGCGTACAATTCCACGCGAGAGCACACTCCCTTCTTAAGGCACGTATCGCCAATTACCCAATGGTGATGAATTTTCTAATCTTCATGCTCGGAGTTTTGTTGGAATCATTTTTATTTGCAAAAAGTTTAGGACAGAAAAATTAAGCGAAATTCATTTATTTCATGTAAGAAAAAAAACAACAAACTTCGCTTGAGATTCCATAAAACATTCTTGGAACCCGTAAACCGAAACAATTCAGTCTAGAAATGGAAGAAATCATATCCTTCACCAATCATATTTATACCCGCCGTATTTTGATCAGAGCTGGTCATCTTAATTTAGATTATGCTAGTCGTTTAAAGTTTCTTTCTCTTTCCACTCTAGAATATAGAAGAAATATTACCGAATTTTGGTTTATTCACAAACAAATACACAATAGCCTCATTATAGATCATTCATCTCTTTTTCAAATACTCCCTTCACCCTACCACTCTGCTTATTCTCACTCTTTGAGAAATGTTCTACCTTTCAAAATTAGAAATTGCCATAGAACATGTGCATCGCGTGCTATTGTGATATTTGGAATAGTCTTTCTCCAGATCTTCAACATTCAATCGATATTTGGAATAGTCTTCCTCCAGATCTTCAACATTCAATCGATATTTGGAATAGTCTTCCTCCAGATCTTCAACATTCAATCGATATTTGGAATAGTCTTCCTCCAGATCTTCAACATTCGATCTCTTCATGCTTTCAAAAAATTGAAAGATTGAATTGAAACAAAAGTACAAATGAAAGTTTTAAAAAAGTACAGATTGAAAGTACATTCAATTCCAAAACCAGTTCCATGTTGCTATTGATCTAAAGGCAAACGTAGACAACCTAGCCGGGTAAACGATAGGCAGACGAATTCACTTAAGAAAAGACATTGCCTTCGTCACAGAGGGACCGACCCGCTTCGGAGTCAGACCACACACAAGTGCAAATAATGTGAGCATGTTTTTGACGCCGTTACCATACTTTAAATCACAAAGATATGACAAAGCAATTAAAGCGAAAATACTTGCGGTGAAACCACCATTCACCCGTATAACTCTACCACAAAAACAAATGTGGTACTCAGACATATCATATCCGTACTTGACGATAACTGGCTGCTTGACATGACCCTGTTGCAGCTTCTTCATCAATTCTTCTTCGTTGTTCACACCCTGCAATTTGCCTTTTTAGTGTGCAAGAAAAGGTACAGACGCCCGCCAAAGGCGGAAAAAATTTTAACTTAAGGGGTACCCCTTAGGATTAAAAAAATCGCGAAGAGGCTCGCAAAAAAACTTTTTTTTCTTGTTTCACATAAGGGTACCCCTTATGATATGGAAAAACAGAAGCCAGCCGAAAGAAGGTCTGACATGACTATTTAACCCCTGTCTGCAAACTTTCCAAATGAGTTTTTGTAAAGAATATATCAATAAAACAACCTGAAAGACGTGGTAGAACTCTCCAATAAAGTTCAGAGCTTTAACTCCACCACCCACGTACACCAAAACGCCAAGAATGAGAGGTGTCAGAGAAGGGTCATCTGATAACATGAATGTAAAAACTGATAAAAAGAGCCCTAACTAAAATGCCATAACGATGCGATGAACTCGATTTGACCGAAAAAAATTCCTAATCACAATCAGATCATTCTCTCGCTAAGCCTAGTAATCTCCATAAAAATTTATGAACCTTGTTTTTATTAGTTTCACACGAAACCTAGTAGTAAATTAACTCACCGTGAATTGAAACAACGGAGGCTACCGCATCTTTTTCATCAGACGTCAAGTTTTCCGTGATGCGAATCATGTCACACACACGCCTATGAAAATCAGAAAGAGCATCGTCTGCACTCTTGTGGAGAAAAGCAGCAGCGAAGTCATCGCAAGCCTTAATACAGGAAAGAATCGTCCCAAGATTTAAAAAAAAAAGGAAAAAATCCATGTTTATTTGTTAAACTCACCAAGTCCATGTCGTCTTTTAGTTTTGGGTACATCTCAAAGGCTGACACGTGATCGGTGAAAAGCTCTCTGACTCGTGAAGCTCTTAAAAAGGAAATTTCTTGAATTATTTCAACTGAAAAAAAGCGGGTTCTTTTTCACATGAGGAGGGCGGCACTTTACTTCGGGGAGGGGGGGGCGCACTCAACTTCGAGGTGCTGCATGTGATTTTAACATTAAAATACGCTTAGGCTCAGTAATTTTACGCTAATGAACCGTACGGCTTAGGTAGAGACCTTATCAAACAAGTAATTGATTTAAAATGGATTAAAATTCAAAAAAGAAAAAGCCCCAAAAAAAAATAATTAAGCGGAGCTTCCCCCCCCCCCGCCCGAAGTAAAGCGCGCGCCCCTCCATTTTTAAATTGTGCAATAAAGCCAAACCTAGTTTTCTCGACTAGTTGCTTGTAGGCCGTGGTGCCAGGAACAACTCCTTTGAGAAGTTGTTCTCCTTGAGCATCGTTGGACCCGGTGTACGTTAAAGGATTCACTTCCGCCTAGAAATTAAAGACAAAACTTTTGAAAAATATCTACATAACTGACAAATAAAATAAGAGTGAGGTAAGTAAAAACCTTTTTATTCCACACCCGGAGAGTTGTTAATTGACGTCGTGCTCTATCTCTTCTTTCTTTGTAAATATATTCTCGTAGGCACTTCCGTGAGTCCCCGATATAAACATCCTGTATACAACAATTTTTATTATTACTTAGAGAGAAATTCCGAAGGTTTCAATTCGAATAATCTATATCTTTCAAAGTGTTCAACCTCGATAACTTTCTGTGTAATACTATCAAACTAACCGGAGTAATTTGAGGAAACGGATCACATAGGTAGTGGAAGAAATCGTGTACTTCTTGTGTGGTAGGAGCGTGTCTACTGAAAAAAAACAGACTTGTTCAAAAAATTTAACGCCTTAAAAATCTTGGCTCAAGGTACCCTTAGATACGGTTATATGTAGGTTAAAACTTCAAAAAAAAATAATGGACAGAAAGCACAAACGTGTAGCAGTTTTCTAGTAGAATGTCTCCAATGGCTCTTTTCAGTGTGTTGCGCATTGAGTGACAATGGTCAACATCTTGTCCTTGTTCAATAAGTTGGAAAACCTTGAAAAGGAGTTCAGCAATTTTTCTCGCTAATCGAGTGAAAGTACTACCGTGTATCAAGAAAACATGTTTTACCTCCGTCCGTTTAGTGTCTCCTCGAAGAATGTTGCGCAATGTAAACTTTTTGAGCTGAGATGATAGACGAGCTGCTATGACTCGATTACCAAGCTCTGCTCAAGTTTGGTTTTAAACTTTTAATGATTCAAAGAACCGTGAAAAAAACTAGTCTTTGAAAACTAGTATAGTAAGTAAACCTGCATGAATGGAATGTTGCGCATTGTTCGTCTCATCATCTATATCATCCATGAAATATTGAGTCTTCTCGGCGTCATCCGTAAACCCGTTAGTTACAGTAACAATTAAAGCTGAGTCAGGATCTAAAAGGAGAGTAAGTGCTATTTTCTCAAACGACCCAGTAATCGAAAGCATAAAGCTTCAGAAGTTCTTCATAATAATTTTTTTGTCGTACCTGGTTTAAGAGATGAATCACGTGAATGATTTTGTGGCTCTTTTTCGATTACTGGACGGATTTGGCTCGTAGAATAACTCGCACCCTTCAATTGGAAGGTTTAAGGGCATATGAACAAGATGTATATCAAATTCAATCGAGAGCAGAGGTTTTTAATGAGCAAGAAAAAGGTACAGACGCTGCCATAGGCAGAATTTTTCACATATGGTTCCCCCCTTATGATGAAAAAACAGAGACCCGCTAAAAAATTTTGTTTTGTTTCGTATAAGGGTTCTCCCTTATGAATTGGAAAAACAGAGGCCCGCCGACAGAAGGTCTGATATGACTTTTTAGCCCCTGATCGAGAGAATAAACTTACCTGAATAATCAATCTCACAACGTAAAATGCGCTGGAGACCCACGGCCCAATCAGATCTCTTTCTATCTTCCCACAACGAATTTTTGTAGCAACAATGGTGCAGCTCACTCCGAAATCTCGCGTGATAAGAAATTCGAGAGCCTCAGATGATGGGAAAACATCATCATACTCACCAAGTACCGTACCACTCTTCGCGCAAAGAACGAGCAGCGGCATCTGCTAAAAATTAGGAAGTTTTGCTAACTGATGGTATAAGTTTGCTAACTGAGTGGTTGAGTGGTGTAAATTTAGTGAAGGCTGTTCAGTTGAACTAAATTAAGTGCCCAACCCCGAGTGTAGTAGCGCCAAAACTTTATACCGTGCTCTCGCTCAGAGTACTAATTCCGCGCCTCCCCTTGCCCTACACCTCCCTTCCCCTCCGCCGCCCCTTCCCCTCCACCTCCCTTTCCCTCCGCCGCCCCTTCCCCTCCCCTTGCCCTCCAGCTCCCCTTCCCCCACTCCACCTCCCCTTCCCCTCCACCGCTTCTTGCCCTCCTCTTCCCCTCCACTCCCCCTTGCCCTCCGCCACCCTTTCCCCTCCCCTTGTACTCCAGCTCCCCTTCCCCCCTCCGCCGCCCCTTCCCCCTCCATCTCCCCTTCCCCTCCACCGCTTCTTGCCCTCCTCTTCCCCTCCACCCCCCTTGCCCTCCGCCACCCCTTCCCCTCCCCTTGCCCTCCAGCTCCCCTTCCCCCCTCCACCTCCCCTTCCCCTCCACCGCTTCTTGCCCTCCTCTTCCCCTCCACCCCCTTGCCCTCCGCCACCCCTTCCCCTCCACCTCCCCTTCCCCTCCGTCACGTCGGGTGGTGCGCCAGCAATTGAAAAGTAGAACTGGATTAAAACCAACTTGCTCATCAAATTCACGCAATCATAGCAATATCGAACAGTGTCTTTTATACGTCTGATAACGGAAAGTGATTCAAAACAACAAATTCGCTACCATCAGTATACCACCTGTAACTTATTTGCCTTTTAGCTTCTCCGAGAAGAATGTCATGGAAGAGATCAAATGTGAAGTCAACAACGGGATTATAAGTTGGGATATGAGTTAATTGATTATTGAAAGCTGTGGGCCAGCGGATGTTCGAAGAAATACACTTATCTATGTCAGAAATATCAGAATAATCTATGTCACATATACGACAAATAGAACCAGAGGAAAAAGACGTACTCAAACTGAATAATTGATGCAATGCCTTATTATCATCAATTAAATTTAGCAGAACAGGGCGAAAGCATCTTGTCTGTCCATCAAAAGTTAACGTCACACCAGTTCAATAGATTCTTTCAAGTAATCAAGAAGCGATGTGTTATGAGCAACGAGATCATTAGCCATCGAAACAAACAAAACAAACTTTGACCTCAAGCTTGTTGATAAATGTGAAGGGAGATCAGCAATTGTTAAAAGACCTACTGAAACTGATCTAAGTTTGGAGTTTGAAGTGATAGGATTCCTCATGCATACATCATCAAGGTAAAACCAAAGCGGGAGAAGGGGCTCAGAAGAGTGGGAAGACACAAGATTCATGTATCGCAACCCATCAAAAATGTTTTGATATTCACCCGGAATGTTACTGTTCGTATTGGTGAACACAAACTCTAGCAACTTAAGTATATGTTGGAAAGAAGTGACCAACATACAACAAGGGTAGAACATAGTAGTTGAGGGGAATGGAAGTCAGCATTGGGTGAAGCTGTGGCCAAGGCGTATACGTCAATTCGACGGACATTTGTTTCTCTTCATAGTTTACGAAACAGAGGGTCCTCCTGTTGTAGTTTTAGCTCTTCTGAAGCCTGTGGTATACGGTAGCAAAGCATCAACCACCGTTGCCTCTGTCTTCTCACTCAGTGACAAGTCTTTGATAATTGACAAGTCTTTGATAATAATTCCTCTTTCCCTGCCCTCGAGATGGTCGCATCTGCTCCCCTCTTTTTTTTCATTTCCCCGTGAAACCATCGTTCCCCTCCCCTCCACATCATGACTTCACTTCACTCTACTCAAGTTTTCGACTCCTCGTCCTTCTACTCTAATTTCTTAAGAATTCATGTCGGCTCCCAAGCACCCGCATCAAATCAACTCCTGCTCGTGAGAGAAAACACCTTTTTATGTGGTATAACTGAACTCGCACATGCGACAGTCCTCCTTTGCAAATATTTAAGATCTATTTGCAAGGAATAAAATCTATCTATCTATCTATAATTCTCAACGTCGTTTGAACAGCCTGATTCATAATCCTCTCCTTGTTATCTGCAAAAAATAACAAAAGTCATTGTCAGAGAGGGAAAAAAATTTGTTTGTTTGGTATATATTATTAGGGGGGGGAAGAACTTAAAGATGATCATGCAAAGATACTATATTAGAAAATGAAATACTTAAACGAGAAAAAATTATTAATAACCCACTTGTTTGAAGGACTGTTGAAAGAAGACAATCCATGGATTGGTCGATAATTTCAGATAACTTCAACAGATACATTTGAAAATTTGGCACACACCCCGTCACACAATGGAGGAAGGAGGAATTAAGTTTGCACGCAATTTTTATTACTTCAAACGGTCCCGCCTTAAAGTGGCTAAAAAGGCGGCGAATTTGAAAATAATTTTAAAACACGCTGCGCGTGCGCACGTGCGCGCGCGTGCTAATGAAAAATCGATAAGGGCAGTTTTTCACTTTTTTGTTTGCGATTCGCAATGCATTGGGCATTGAGAGAGCAATGCATTGAGAGAGAAAGGGTAAGAATAAGAAAAAGTGGATGAGAGAGAGTAACATTGGCAGAGAGCGATGTAGAGAGAGGGAAAGAGAGAGGTAGAGAGACAGAGGAAAAGAGCGAGTTAGAGAGACAGAGGAAAAGAGCGAGTTAGAGAGACAGAGGAAAAGAGCGAGTTAGAGAGACAGAGGAAAAGAGCGAGTAAGAGAGAGATGGGAAAGAGCGGATGCGTCTACGTCTCGAGTGCGTCTCGCGTGCGTGCCTGCGCATCCTAATCAAACTTTTGCGGGCTGGCCTTGTCTATCGAAAGTGGTCGTCTGACGGGGGGTGTTGGCATAATTTTACATTTTGCCCTGAAGTAAAGTGCGCCCTCCTCATGTGAAAAAAACCGAATTTTTGATGAGTCATACGAGAAAGAAGTAAGTTTAAAAAAACTTCATAAATTTTCAAGACCTGTGAGGAATCGGTATCGATGAGATCAGTTGATTGAGAAATAGGGGACACGGCGGGCGAGAGAGCCTGAGCCTTAAATGAGAGAGAGAGCCTTAAAGAGAGAGCCTTAAATGGGTCAGAGAAACACTGTGCCTAAAAAAGCTTCTTCTTTTTTTTTCCTCAGAGACCGAAACCGAGTGATGCGGACAAAAACGAAGTCTGTTATTTGCTCTCCGATGCTGCTGTGAAAACACGTTCTTTTTCAAATATCAATCAATCAATCAAATATCAATCAATCAATCAAATATCAATCAATCAATGATTATTATGAGAGAGAGAGAGCCTAAAATGAGAGAGCCTTAAATTCGGAAAAGTTTGTTTATTAGAGTTATTCCGCTTTTTAAAAAGAGCGATTGTTTGCGGCGAAAAACAATGAATGTCATCAAACCGAAACTACGCATGACTTGTTTTTCGGGGAGTTGATAGAATTGCGCATTGATTCAACTTTGAGTACGAATTAGAGACAGGGGTTAAATAGTCATGTCAAGCCTTATGTCGGCGGGCCTTTGTTTTTCCAAATCATAATGGGGGACCCTTCTGTAAAACTAAACAATAAAATTTTTCGCGGGCCTCTGTTTATTTATCATAAATGGGGACCCTTAAGTGAAAAATTTCTTTCAGCTTTTGACGGGCGCCTGACCTTTTTCTTGCACACTAAAAAACCCCTGGTTTATAACATTTAACTCTCACTGGCCTACGCTTCATTCGTGAGTCTTTGTTATTTTTCATCAGACCCTTATGAAACTTTTTCAAATGAACTTTTTTTCTAATAATTTACACTGCTTAAGAAAGCCGAACTCACAGTACTCACTACTAAAACAGATCAACAAAAAAATTCGCGTTTGTCGGGCCTCTGTACCTTTTCCTTGCACACTAAAAAAAACCCCTGATTAGAGAGACATCCTTTTATTTATTCGTTCAGAATAGAAAACCTGTTACCTATATATTCTGCATTCAATTTTGAAAAAAAACGATGGGGAAAATTTGCTGAAGCGAGAGGGGGCTGCACTTTACTTCGGGGGCGGCATCTAATTTCAACATTAAAATACGCTTAGGCTCAGTAATTTAACGCTAAAGAGGCCGTACGGCTTAGGTAGAGACCGTTACGGCTTAGGTACCTTATCATATCTTAGGTACCTTATCAAACAATTTATTTAATTAAAACAATCAATTAAATTTAAAATTGATTTAATTTGAAAAAAACCTGTGTTCCGAAGAGACCTCTCGAATGCCTTCGCTCTCCGGCCTACAGGTGGACCTCAACATCCTCATATTTCAACAAAGGTCACTTCATTAGTTGAGATAAAGTTGAGAAAAAATCAAGAGAAAAAAGTTGAGATATAGTTAAGAAAGTTGAGCTGAGAAAAAATCAAGAGAAAAAAAGTTGAGATATAGTTGAGAAAGTTGAGCTGAGAAAAAATCAAGAGAAAACAGAGAAAGAGTCTGATAACTAAGAAGTGAACTAGACGTGAAGGGTTCAGAAATGAAGTGTTTCTCATCTAATGCATCGTTTCTTAAAATCCCCGAAAATTCTACCTATGCACATCACATAAAAAGGTTTTATACTGCGTCCGTGCAATAGGGAAACGCGTCGCAAAGAAACGCGTCGCGTTTCGTGTTCTCAAGGTCAATGTTGTTTAAAACCATCTAATAAGACAGTTTAATATATGTTGAAATCTAATATGTTTAAATATTGAGGTCATAACTCTTTTTTTTTTAAAAAAACGGTTTTAACAGTGACAGTTATTTTTCTGTGTGCAGGACGTTAATTGTTTTTTTAATATGCAGATTAAGTTAAAATGTTCTCAGAAGATCCCATTCTTCTCCAACATGCTCTCGACAATGTCACTAATTACGCCCTTCAATAGTCACTAACAATTTCAACTTCTAATTGTCTCGTTATGCACTGCGGCAAGAATAATCCTAACACGTTATACTACATCAACCGTGCTGTTTTGCATCAACAAGCAGAAATTCGTGATTTAGGGATTAGATTCCACTGTGCACTTTCGTTTTCTAACCACATTGACATCATAGACTGGCTCTCTTTTTTTGTGATGAGCGGTGACCCCAAATTGCCTCGGCATCGTGCCAATATCATGAATTTATCAATTCCAATTGTTCATTTGCCTTTCGTGCAGTATTTGATCAGGGAAGTGATTTACGCCGCAAACCAACTTCTTATCGACATCCTGCTCGCCCAATCGAAGCAGATTCAGAATCTTCAGCATCAAGTTTCTAAATTGGAATTGGCTGTCTCTCCTGCCGTTCTCAGGCCTCACATATACTCAGCCGTTGTTTATTCGACCCTAAAAGATAAGGACACTTTTTTTACATGATCTGGTAGGGCGCGTTTCGCGCACAATCCTCCGCGCGTTTCGCGCGCAATGTCTCAGGAAGAGATTCTAGCCACGCCCCTTTGTCTCAGGAAGAGATTTTATTCATGAAAACTCCCTTCCCCCTTTCTCCTTAGGGCCCCCTTCACCCCTTTAGGGCCCCCCTTCCCCCTCGCCCTCCCCCCTAGGGCCCCTACCCCCTTGCTTAGGTAGGGCCCTCTTCCTCCCCCTTCCCCCTTTAAGGCCCCCCCTCCCTTCCCTGCTTAGGTAAACCCCCCTCCCCCCTTTCCTTTCCCCAGAATTTATGAAGATAATTTAAAAAGAAAGGAAAAGAAAGAGAACAAGTAAGAAAAAAGAATTTAATAGAGCCAGGTCGTGTTTTAGGGGAGCAGAGTCGCGTGCAGTAACCGCACTGTCCACGCCCCTTCCCCGGAGGCTCCGCCCTACCAGATCATGTAAAAAAAAAAAGTACCAAGATAAGTCAATGCTCGAGAAGACGGCAGTCAGTGCTGTGATTCTCCGTCTTCCAGAAGGTCATTCCAGTCAGTCCACGTCTGCCAATGATGACACGACTATCAAGGAAGTACTCACGAAAATCAAATCTTCTATTCTTTTTTCATCACTGGAAAAAGATCTGTCGCACGTTCAATAGTATATCTATAGTGACCTCACATGTCACCTCGAGAAAAAGATCATTAATTCATATCAAAAATCATCGACCATGGAGTTCTGAACAGAATTTTGCATTTTTGAAATTCGGTTTACGTTCAGTAGTGTTCAATTAGGGAATGTTCATTGAGTTTTAATTCCGTTTTGTTAATTCCTGAATTGGTTTGAAATAAATTTGTCCCCTTTTTTGTCAACTAAAAGCAAATATTGCCACGACCTTTTTCGGAAAATTTACTCAAAACGACCCGAATGATATTTTTTCTCTCATTAAAACCTGAGCGAAAATTCTTCTTAAAGAAAAGAAGTCGAGGGGAACAATTGAAAACAAACATAATTGGTAGGAAAAAAATCTAAGAAGCATGAGAGAAAGAATTATAAAATATTATAAAAAACAATACAATTGATAAACATTTGAAGTTTATTTTCTTGAATTTTCAAGTTCAATCATGACATGAGTCTTAGATCACCAGATGCAGAAAAAACTTTGATTTTATGAACTCCAAGACAGTATTGTGATGGAAACTTCTATGACACTTCTCAACAATCTTTAAATCGAAAACAGAAGAAAAACATTTTTTTAAAGCAAAACCATTTTTTAGAATACCTTTAAAAAATTTTGTTGTAATTCACTGCCTTATAAATTAATCGCAGGTTTTTCATGAGAAATCAAGCTCGATTGAGTGTGAAACGTACGTTTTCACTCTGTTTCAGCGCATTTGCTGTAAGGGGACCCAATATTGTTGTTTTTTGTGTACAAACTGCTAATAATTACAACTTGTTAACATTTTAAATTCTGTTCGTAATGAAAATACGCTGGCATATGAAATCGCTACTTCTCTGACGCTGTTTTTCGTTCTCTCGCACTGCTCGTTGTTCACGTCGTAGTTTTAGAGTGAGTCCATCAATGAGCTCACGCTCTATTGTGCGACCTTTCAATATCTTCTGTGTTAATTACACTGAGAAAAACGAAAGTTTATTTTGCGAGCAACGAGCTAGGTGACCGGTCGTCGACCGGTCACCTAGGTAAAACATACAGAGTGGGGCGAAAGTTCATGTGGACAGTATTTTTTCCGATAAATACTTAACGGATTGAGCAAATCAAACAAAATTTTCATCAAAGTTTATTCAAATAGTTTGGGATATAACTGCGTTTTCAAATTTCGAACAGCCCTCCTTTTTCCTTGACACAGGCGCGGAGTCGCTTGTGGAAGGCACCCACCGTGGTGGACAGGTAAGCGACGTCAAGATCATCCCACGCCTTCTGTAGGGCGCGCTTCAAACTTTCCAAATTCTTGTGTGGGGAAGCACAGGCCTTGCTCTCAAGGACCGACCACACAGAGAAGTCCAGAGGATTCAAATCAGGTGAGTACGGAGGCCATTCGGCGGATGTGATCATGGAGGGGAAATTGGTCTTGCACCAGTCTTGCACAACTTTAGCCTTGTGGGCGGGCGCAGAGTCCTGCTGGAACGTCCATTTGCGTCCCGCGAAGTGAGCCTGGCTCCAGGGAAGTACTTCCTTTATGAAAATGTCGTTCAGGTAGTTATTGGCATTCATTTTGACTCCCTGCTTGACGAAAACGAGTGGAGTCTTGCCAGTCGCGCAAATCCCGGCCCAGACCATGACAGAAGCGGGATGGCCCTTTCTCTTTCTGTGTGGTCGGTCCTTGAGAGCAAGGCCTGTGCTTCCCCACACAAGAATTTGGAATGTTTGAAGCGCGCCCTACAGAAGGCGTGGGATGATCTTGACGTCGCTTACCTGTCCAACACGGTGGGTGCCTTCCACAAGCGACTTCGCGCCTGTGTCAAGGAGAAAGGAGGGCTGTTCGAAATCTGAAAACGCAGTTATATCACAAACTATTTGAATAAACTTTTATGAAAATTTTGTTTGATTTACTCAATCCGTTAAGTTTTTATCGGAAAAAATACTGTCCACATGAACTTTCGCCTCACCCTGTAGATTGAACGTGCGGCTGAATCATCATCATCGCCACCTTTGGATAAGCCTCGCCATCCATCATGCATTGGTCGTCCTCTAAAATTCAAGTTTCCATTTTATGGGTGTGGCTGTGTACTATGGTCTCCTTTCTCGATAGGTCTAGTTAATGAAATGAAAAAGGTGCAACAATCGTTCACTCGAGGTATTCTTTGTAGAAATGACATTAATAATCTCACTTACGCCGCACTACTTTCTTTTTAAAAATTTTCTTCACTTGAATATCGAAGAACAACTGCCGATCTTTGCTTGTTACATAAATGTATCCATGAGAAATCATATTTCGACATACGGTTCCTTTTTAAGCTACAACTCAATTCATATAGTCAACGAATATCACACTCGTTGAGAATAGTTCTTCCCTTCCATTTGAGAGATTCTAAAAATACATTCGCTTCTCGCGTAATAGATATTTGGAACCTTCTCCTGACCAAATTGGATCATTAAACTCTCCCCATTCCTTTGAAAATTCTCTCTTATCTTTTCCTGAATATCTCGTTGTATCCAACTTACTAATTAGACCCTAACAGCTAGATTAGACCCTAACAGCTAGCAGCTCCCCTTCAAACTTTTCCATTGTTTTAGTGAAGCATTGCACTAAAACTGCAATAAAGACTGATTCATGGTCGCTAAAGCTCAGAAATGTGTGAATGTGATTTTTAGACCCCTGAAAACTTCTTCTGTGTCTGTACTACTTGGCGCTTTCAAGACCTAGATACTACCCATTATCGAATATTGACTGAAGTTTGGTCATTTGAGGTATCAATGAGATGAAGCGCGTTCAAAGAAGTTTCACGAGGAGGTTATTTGCTCGAGTTGGACTGCCCAACAACGACTATATGTCTAGATTAAAGTTCCTCAATAATCACACACTGGAATATAGACGTATAATAACAGATCTCTGCTTTGTTCACAAGTCAATTCACAATAACATTCTCATTGACTACTCACATCTCTTGAAAGTTCAACCTACACCGTATTTCCAACGGATATCACACTCTTAGAGAGTAGTTTTACCTTTCGAATTGCCAAGCTCACATAATACTTGCGTATCACAATGTAATAACATTTGGAACAATTTTCCTTCGGCAATTGTTGCATTATCATCTTCTTTTTTCTTCAAAAAGCATTTGCTCAGTTTAGATGCCAATTTGATTGTTACTAACACCAAATTGAGGCTCGGCTCATAAAAACTTTTTGGATTGAAGACTTTTCTCGATTATTTCTGTGAAAAAAAATTTTTCTCTGTGAATAGCATTATATCTCCGTATATATCCTTGATTTATCAAACACTGAAATAGCTCTGCTTCAGTTATCCACTGTATTGCCTCGTTCATGCATCGAACAAAGCTATTAATATTATTTATTATTACCGAGCTAACGATCCGGTCACTTTGGACCGAAAAAGTGAGGACGGCAAGGTTCCTCAACCTTCCCATCAGCGAATACGATGTCGGCACTGCTGGAACACAACATATGCAGAGAATGAAATTCGAAGAAAACAGTCTTCTAACCGCAAAGAAAAACAAAAAACAAAAATAGCATTAAAGATGATAGGTCAGTGGTTAGGAAAGGTTACACACTGAGAATGCCGGTATTACGACATTTCGCACCATGACAAGTCACACCCCAAATTTCACAATCAAAATAAATCCATGTATTTTTTCATTGTAATTTGTGCTTAGGCTCTGGTAAAGATTACGCTAATGATGGTCAAACGTCCACACGAACAAAACAAAATCTAAACGGCGGGATCGAACCCAGCCATAGATCTCTCTCCGATCAAAAGTGCGAGCTCGGTGTAAGAGACCTTTAATTAGATTATATTTAAAAACAAAAGGGACCAACTGAAAGAAATGATCTTGAATGGAGAATTACCAAAACCATCAATATCATGCCGTATCCACGTGAACGCGAAAAAATGTTTCTTGAGAATATGATTTGCGGAGAAAATTTTTTGTCCGAGTCATGAACATGAACAATTTACTGGAAGAAAACAATCATTCTCGAGAACTGAATGGCACGTACATATTGATTGATTTAATGATTGATTTGGGAACGAAAGAAGAAATCGCAGTTTTTTTCTTGAAAAAAGGTAGATGCTGCCCATTATCTTGACGCTGTCCTGGAGAATAGTCTGAGAAAGTCGGAAGGCTCAGATGAGTGTAAGAAAGCTCTCTTGAACTGCATGAAGTCCCTCGGGCGATAGATCACTTTTCCAAACGATCGCTTATTCGCTGATTGGAAGAAGAAAAGTTTGCTATCTGAAAAAGTTGAAGCGGTTCGAATTGTTTTCTCGGAATTTTTCTCCACTGGAAAATTGCTGATAAATATTTATTTGGAGATTAAGTAGCTAGTTTTTGTAACATACTTGTTTACAGAATATTCCTGTGGAAGAAAAACCAAACGTATTGCCTTCTAACCAACCAATTTCCAAAAAAAATTTTAATAGTCTAGCTCTTATGCTTGTGCTCTTATAAAGATGCTAAATGTTCTCGATCTGCACTTACCTAATCTCTGAATCATTTCCTTGTTTACTTTCTCTCTCCTTTCTTATTCTAGAAAATCATTGTTCAGATGTTGTTGTCAAGAACATCGCTCACTATTGTATGAGTTATCTTATGTTTTGTCACATCATTATTGATTTATGAATAAATAAATAAATTATGGTGGTAATTTTTTTAGTTCTAGGTTATTTTGTTTGGTTTTTTTATTCCTCCCCGTTTTTTTAAGTTCTAGGTTATTTTCTTTTTTTTCTCATTCCTCCCCGTTTATTTTGTTTTCAAAAACCGATTGTTAGAAGAAAAGAAAATGGAAAAATTCAGTAACGAATAGGGTTACCTCAACCACTTTTCATCGATTCTAATGCGATGAAAAGAAAGATCAAACCCTCGGGATTTTCAAAAAAAGTCTTCCAAATGAAGCTCTCAGATTGCAAAGGTAGAAAAAGATTGTCAGGTCCGAATTTCTAAAATTAGAATGAAACATTTTTAGAAGCTTAGATTTTCAAGAAAACTATGCATATTTTTTCGAGAACTCGTAAAGCCGCAAGGTAAAAAACAAACTATTCATTAACAAGAAAAAATACTCGATTTCCAAAAATTATTAGTTAATTGAATTTGTTGAGAGAATTTTTTAACCAACATAACAAAAAAATTGTTTTCAATTAGTCAGATTTAGATGCTTTATCGAATATTTTCTGTTGACTTTCGGTGATAATCGATTATCGATTAGCTTCCTAACTCCTAACCTTGCTCAGCCGATGGCTCGATCAGGAGAGAAATGAGCACGAAAAAGAGCAAGAAGCACATCAAAAACTTCATTTCAACGAATCCTTGCTTAAGCAGGAAGCTGAATCTGAAAGGAGAAATTACTTCATGTCTCCTTTTATGGGATAGGAGGTAATGAAACGAGAATAGTCTCGATAAAGTGCTTCTCGGATGTTCTCTAACTGAAATTAAGGCTTCCGAAGGCTACATCATCGTGTAACACGCAACATTATGGGAGTTGATGGAGTCTTCTTTAAGCATAAAGCTTATGGGAATAGGAGCTTCATCGCATTTCCTGGTACTGCGGAAGCCATAGTTTGGTTTTTCATATTCAATATCATGAAAGCCAATGTTGAATAGATACAGCAATACTGATTTGAAGAGGAAATTTTTTGCCAACTTTATAATTGTTCCGTCGTTTCATGATAATAATAATATTTTTTAAACCTAGACAAAAGACCATAGTAAATCACTTCTTTTACATACATAGGTGCATGGTACAAACAATGTAAGTGAGAAAATATGCATGTGACAGTCGATTTATGAGACCAAAGATGCGTAAGGCAAAAGTTGCATGTTACAAAAATGCATGTGATGAAAGGCACATGTGACAAAAATGATAAAGAAGGCCAGCAGAACCACGGAGGGAAAACAGTCAATTTAAGCCACAGCAAAACAATCTCTGGAAGACTAGCATTCCCGTTCCCTCGATGAAACATCCCACACAAGCGCATCCTTTCACTATGATAATCTTTATGATAATCTTGTTTTGGTAAGCAGATCCCAGAGGATTCTATGGGAGCACTGCGTTAAAAATAAATGGATAGAAATGAGTAAAGGGAAACTAAAAGAGAGAGAAAGACGGAAAGAGAGATAACCAAAGAAGACAGAAGAGTGAGAGAAAGAAGGCTAGAAAGACAGCCTGTGAACAGCGAGTGAGAGAGAAAGAGATAAAAAGCGAGAGAGCTGCCAGATCTCATTGAAGGGAGACATACAAACAGAGAGAGAGAGAGAGAAATAGAGAAAGAAAGAGAGAGAGAGAAACAGAAAGAGAGAATGAGAGAATAAGAGAGAGAGAGAGAGAGAGAGAGAGAGAGAGAGAGAGAGAGAGAGAGAGAGAGAGAGAGAGAGAGAGAGAGAGAGAGAGAGAGAGAGAGAGAGAGAGAGAGAGAGAGAGAGTAACACCGTTATAAAATGTGAACTGAAAACCGCAGAGAGAAAAAAGGAAATTAATAGTTTCATTATGCAATGTTTTTATTTGAAAGCAGAAACGTCATTTCCACGATAAAACTGAAAGAAACAAAAGCGATTTTCAGGCCTTTTTTCTAAAGGCCTCCAAATATCATTTTATTTCAACCAACCATGCATGACCTATTGTATTGTACATATATACAAAAATGAACTGGCTCAAAAGCAATGGTTTTTCCACTTGGTTCGAGTGGATAGAAGAACCACACCAGATGTCAAGAATATGTAATTTATGATTACGCGCTCCATCTTCTAAGTTAAAGAAAAAACACTCATATTTGGAATATAATATGTTGTCAAATAGTTAATAAATTTTTCACAAATAGAGAAGAAAAAAAGAAGCTTTCTATCCGGAATATAATATATTGTCAAATAGTGAATGGATGCGAAAAATTTCTTCCTTTTTTTATTCGCTTCTATCTCTTCTTTCTCTCTATCTCTATCTAACCGTCTAATGACTTCTTCTTCTTCTTCTTAGCGTTGTCCCGCGCCGGCCGAGGTCGGAGTAGGGTCCGCTGTACGGCTTCTAGCTCTCCAGAAACATCTGTCCGTTGCGTCTTCCGAGTGGAGTCTTGCAAGGCGCAGGTCTTGGTTGAGCGTATCCATATATCTTGTCTTCGGTTTGCCTCGCGGGCGTTTGCCTGGTACTTCCATGTCAATGGCGTGTCTTGCGATGTTGGTCGCGTCTCTTCGCATCACGTGTCCATACCATCTAACTCTCCCTTCTCGCATCTTGTCTTGTATTGGGGCCACGCCGAGTCTCCCTCTCACAATCGTGTTACGCACACAATCTAGGCGAGTCAGTCCTAGTGTCCAGCGTAACATTTTCATCTCATTCGTGTGGATAATGTTCTCGGTTACACGCGTTGTAGGCCAGGTCTCCGTCGAATATACCTCACCTTCTTCTTTTTCATTTCTTAATTTTATCATATATAAAAATCCATGTTATATTGTTTTTATTTTTCGATTCCACGTTAAACACACATGTACATGGAAATAAAGAATGAAAGAATGAAATAGAGAAGCACGGGACGGATCGCTGTTTTATACATCTTTCCGCGTATGCCAGCTGTGATATTCCTATCACAGAGGACACCTGTAGCTTCTCTCCATTTCATCCAAGCTGCATTTACTCTTTGGCGTGCCGCTGCATTTGTCGACGTGTCTGAGGAGATGACAGAACCAAGGTACTTGAATACGGAGGTCTTCGGGAGCGGTTCACCGCTGATTCATTCATTTTATTCCTTTGCACATGGTTGATATACAATGGATAACTGTCACAGGGTGATTCAGTTCGAGGCAATAAGATAATACATATGTATGTACATTAACCGTAATTTTTGCATTTAAATTACAATTGATCGAGAAGTTCAAGGTGTGAGTTCATAATTAATAATTGGTGAGAAATACTCAAATACATACTATGTGAGTCTTAGTTTAGAAGAGGGTACAATTACATCAATTGGTAAACTAAGAAGAGCATTTTTAAATTGTGACGAGGATGGCATTGAAACAAGAGGCGAGGGCAGGGAATTCCAAATATCAATACGGCGAGAAACACACGTATTATGACCTTCGGGCATTTTGAAGGGCAGTATAAGTCTGAGAGTGTGGGAGATTCTTTGGCTGTAGGGGGAAGGCCTGATCACAAAGAGATGTGTGGTTCCAAGCACAACGTTATTGTGGATGGCTTTATGAATGAATGATAGGTCAAGTATGGTGCGCCTATACTCCAAGGTGGTTAGGGTTAATAATTTTAGACGGGCAGAATAATTTTGAGAGATTTGGCCAGCTCTAGCGAGAATGCGTCTGGTAAAGTTTCTTTGTACCCGCTCTATGTCGTTAATGAGACCGACAGAGACAGGTGACCAGAGTTCGCATCCATATTCCAGAATTGGTAGAACGTAGGTTTTGTATGCGCGAAGTAAGACCGGGATGGAGGAGGTTTTTAAAGACCTAAGAAGAATGTTAATAGCTGTTCTGGATTTTTGAATCATGGTAGTAATATGATGGTTAAATGAGAGAGAAGATTCGAAATGAATACCAAGGTCTTTAACGATTGATTGTGAGGGCAGGGTGTGGTTTTCTAAGGTGTAGGGTAAGTCAGGGTTGTTAGGTCCGCAATGAACAATATAGCATTTAGGAATGAGATTGTGAGTGACCAAGTTTGAGCGTATTCAGCGATTATGTGAAGAGCATTTTGAAGGGAGGACGAAGACTGGGAGAAAATTTTGAGATCGTCTGCATACAGAAAGCTAAAAACATTTGAGGGTAGAAGCTCTACTATGTCATTAATGAAATGAGAGAAAAGCAGAGGCCCGAGGCAGCTACCCTGAGGAACCCCAGTGGTCACTGCTCTATCTGCAGATTCGAAGCCGTCAACAGAGACGCGGAAAGACCTTTTAGAGAGAAATGACTTGATCAGCAGGAGAAGGGAGAAGTCTATACCACAAGAACTAAGTTTGTAGAGTAGTGCCCTATGATCTACAGTATCAAAAGCCTTTGTGAAGTCAATGAGACATATGTCGAAGGCTTGTTTTTTGAATAAAAATGACAGATAGACTGAGTGAGCGTGTACAAGGGAAGAAACAGTGGAATGTTTGGAGCGAAAACCAGACTGATTTGGGTTGAGGATATTGTTGCTTTCGAGGTGATTGTAAATAAGGTGAAAAATATGTTTTTCAAAGACTTTCGAGAAGGAAGAGACGAGGGTTATGGGACGATAGTTATTGGGCTCTGATATTTTACCTTTTTTGAAGATGGGTTTGATAATTCCAGATCTCCAAGCACTGGGAAAGTATCCAAGGGTAAATGAATTAGAAAAAAACATTGAGAGAGGATTGCTTAGAGAATTTATGCAGTTTTTGATAAGTATGTTTGGTATTAAGTCGGGAGAGGAGTTCACTTTTGGGCACATTTTATATATTATTCGGTGAACTTCAAAGAGCGAGACATTGTGGCTAGGGGACATAATGACTAGGGGTGTAGGTCTGGGTAGAGGGCCAGTGACAGGATCAGACACATTTGAAGAGAAAAGAGAGGCGAAGACGTTGGCGCATTGCGTAGGACAAGTTATGGGAGTATTGTCAACTATCAGAGAAGCGGGAGTAATTTTAGGTTTGGTTCGATTCGCGATGATACGGTAAAATGACTTGAAGTTTTTAGGAAAAGCAAATGTTTCTTCGCGTTTGCATTCAAACTTGAAAATTTCTCGATGAAGCATTTTACAGGCTTTGAGGGTTGTTGTGGAGTTAGAGGAGCGTTTAATGTTTCTTTGTAAAAAGCTGTATATCTTGCGGATTTTTTTAGGATAGAGGAGATGGGTTTTTTTGTGCCTTGAATGCGGAATATGAAGGGAGATAAGATTCTTCAAAAATATGGTTATATGTTCAACACACTGGTCAATCGTGAGGGAAGAGAACGTTATGGTCCAGTCTACAGAGTTGATCGCTTCGTTAATGGCTGTCCAATTAGCATTCTTCCATAACGGATGGAGTAAAGGGGAGAGACCATTAGAGATGATGGAGGACACAGAGACAGAGAACGTTACAGATAGATGGTCACTAGTCGAGAAGGGATGGGATGTGGCACATTTGGATATAAGGGAGGCATGTGTACAGAGAACATAGTCGAGAATGTTAGTCCGACGGGTGGGTGTCTTAACCAGCTGACTGATATGCCTATCAAGGAAGAATTGCAGAAAAGAGTTAGAGATAGGGCAGTTAGATGGACACGTGAGGTTAGGCCAGTTAATGCTTGGAAGGTTGAGGTCTCCACATATGTATAATAGTGGGAAAATACAGAGATATATGCATAGAGAGAAAGTCTAGGAAGGGTTGGACACTGACAAAAGGGGAGTTGGGAGAGCGATAGCATGATATTAGGCGCAGAGAAGGATACGGGAAGGAGAATCTAGAGTTTGGATGAACATCGGATACAACACATTCAACGGAACCATGAGCAAATGAATCAATAAAGGCTGGGGACAAGTGTGAATTGATAAGCAGGGCTGAGCCTCCTCCTCTATCACTGCCTAATCTATCGGCTCTGAAAACTTGATAGGGTAGGCCATCATTAAGTAGAGAATCAGGATCAGATGATGACAGCCAGGATTCGCACAAAAAAATTATATCAGGAGAGGAGGAACGGAGAACGTGATATAAGTCGTATAACTTGTTCCTAATGGAACGTGCATTGAATGAGAGGCAAGTAATGCTACATGAACTCACACCAAATCTGTCCTATTTAGTGGCCTTGGCTGCTCTCGTTCTGGGGGCTCGATTCGCTGGCAGAGTTGGCAGTGGAGCTGAGTGCGTAGCCGCTCTTCTGGTGACACGAGCCAAGACACGAGCCAGGGGCGACGAGCGATGAGCGACGGGCGACGAGCTTTGAGAAGCAGAAGAATAGGGAGTTGCTGTAGACTTCTTGGACGTGGAGTTCAGCGAGGGGAACGATGCTTCGTCATTTGGATGGGGAGGAGATTCACTGGGAGACGATGATGAAGGCGAGGAGCGTGTAGTAGCTGCTGGTTTAGGCATGAAAGTCGTCGCAGAGAAAGTTGAAGAGAAAGGGTATGTAGGTTGAGTTGGGGGTTTTGCGGAATAGGGGACTTTTCGGTAAGACTGAGTGGCAGGATGATTGTTTGGTGAGGCTGGTTCAAGGGGTATCACGACTTTTGCTACCACGACATTTGCTACCACGACACTTGCTTCCCGACATTTGCTACCACGACATTTGCTACCCACGACATTTGCTACCGCGACATTTGCTACCCACGACATTTGCTAACGCGACATTTGCTACCCACGACGATTTCTGATTATTCATTAACCTGGTCTCTCACTATTTCTCATCCTAAATGTTCCATCACACATTGTGGCCCGAGTAACATCTACACTATATATACCTTAGGTGAGTATAATCTACCGTCTCAGTCTATGGTGAAAGATTTAGGAATACACTATGATGCATCGCTCACTTTCTCTCGTCACATTGATATTGTATCTAGTAACGCCACTAAGGCAGTCAACTGTACAGGTACTCTTGAGAGCATACAAAACCTATATCCTTCCTCTTCTAGAATATGGCTGCGAGCTCTGGTCTCCCACTTCCATTGGACTCGTCAACGATTTAGAGCGTGTCCAAAGAAAATTTACTAGACGTGTCTTCGCCAGAGCGAGTTATCCTCCTACTGACTATCCCTCTCGCCTAAAAAAATTAGCTCTCTTCTCCCTTGAATACAGACGTAATATCCAAGACCTCTGTTTCATACATAAATCAATTCACAGCAATATCATTGTTGACCACGCAAATCTCTTCACAATACAACCATCACCATACCCTCACAGGAATTCTCACTCTCTTAGACTAGCACTCCCTTTCAAATTGCCAGATTGTCATAACACTTGTGTTTCTCGATGTATGAATATTTGGAACTCTCTTTCCTCTGAAATAGTTTTATTGCCCTCTTCTTCACTATTCAAAAAAACATATTTTCAATTTAGACCATAGTTTGATCGTCACTAACAGTAAATTACGTTTTACTTGACTGAACGTTTGTCTTTCGTTTCGATTTACTCTCATTTCTTGTGCAATAACTGAAATCACTTATGTGACAGCTTATCCGTTTGTAAACTTCGTGTTTACCAAACTGGAATAAAGAATATATACCCACGACATTTGCTACCGCGACATTTGCTACCTTTGATTTAAGCTTGTTTTCTTTACATTTAATTGTTCCGTTTGTAGTTTTTTTGTAATTATATATTATTTAAGCTTATTTTTATATTTAATTGTTCCGTTTGTAGTTTTTTTTGTATTTTTGTTATTTAAGCTTGTTTTCTTTACATTTAATTGTTCCGTTTGTAGTTTTTTGTAATTATATATTATTTTAAGCTTCTTTTTTACATTTAAGTGTTTTGTTTGTAGTTTTTTGTATTTTTTTTGTTTAAGCTTGTTTTCTTTACATTTAATTGTTCCGTTTGTAGTTTTTTGTTATTATATATTATTTAAGCTTCTTTTTTACATTTAGTGTTCCGTTTGTAGTTTTTTTGTATTTTTATTATTTAAAGCTTTTTTTCTTTACACTTAATTGTTCCGTTTGTAGTTTTTTGTGTAATTATATATTATTTAAGCTTCTTTTTCACATTTAGTGTTCCGTGTGTAGTTTTTTGAAGTTTTATTATTTAAGCTTGTTTTCTTTACATTTAATTGTTTCGTTTGTTGTATTTTTTTAAAATTTTTATATAATTGAGCTTTTTTGTTGCATTTACATGTTCAGTTTGTAGTTTTTTGTAATTATATATTCTTTAAGCTTATTTTTTACATTTAGTTGTTTCGTTCGATTGGTACAATAGTCTCAGTATTATCGACTCCAAAACAGGAATATTTCCTCTTCGAGGTGGTTCTGAAGGGACCTTTAGGGAGACCCCTGAGTGCTTTCCAATCTTCGTTTGGGAACGGCTACGAAGAAGGTTTGAAGATCTTCTAGACCGAGCCCACGAGACTGTTTCGGGTGATCGACGTCTGCAGTGTTTGGCCGCCCTGCTCAAACCCATTGAACCACACCTGCCCTGTAGTTTACTCAGGCTGTTCAGACCGTATGCCTAAGCCTAAGGCAGGGTTAACAGATTGGAAGATATAGTAACATTGACCCAGAGTAGGGACGCGGAGAATGCTCAAATATCTTTGCCATCCCTCTTCATAAAATGAATAAATAAACACTTCATCTACATTAGCCAATAATCAGCCATTAAATCGTTGGTCTCAGTTATTCATTACAATAATCGCTATTTAAGTCTCAATATATTTAAGTTGAGATGAGAGA
This sequence comes from Allodiplogaster pararmata, assembly GCA_964056735.1. Taxonomy (NCBI): domain Eukaryota; kingdom Metazoa; phylum Nematoda; class Chromadorea; order Rhabditida; family Diplogasteridae; genus Allodiplogaster; species Allodiplogaster pararmata. The sequence continues at coordinate 4,512,007 of OZ057409.1, read as the reverse complement.
GAATTAGAGAGAGAGGTTTCATGTGTACTCTGAGTACTGATTGTGTCAGTACTGGTAAAGCATTTCGTCAAACTCTCCCAAATATCAGCTCTCGCTACTTATCAAGCTTTTCTCTCTCTGTGATCCCAAATGGAATTTTTTGAGCAAAATTAAACTTCACGAGGTTTTTTTAAAAACTAATGTTTACTGATTATTAAGTTTGATTAAATATATTGTTTTGAATTCTTTTCACTAACTTATTCATGACGTGTTGATTGAACAAATTGTTAAATTTTTTCTTTAAACTAACTAATTCACGGAGTGCCGATAAAATACAATGTTTTGATAAATTTCTACTAACTGTTTAACTTTTGATAAATTGTTGATTGAACACATTATAATAACAAAATTTCAAATTAACTGAATCATGGAGTGCCGATTAAATACAATGTTGAGACAAATTTCGACGGTTCTTTTTAACTTGTGGAGGGGGGCGGCGCTTCACTTGGGAGGGGCTTTTTAAAAATAACTTTTTTAAAGATCTTTTAGAATCACATTGTTCAACCTTCTTATCATGAGCGTCTATGTCAACTCAACATGTCTTCTCTCCATTTGAGACGTATCATGATCGCTATTGTTTTGGCAGTCCGCATCATTAGATGGGATGTGAATGTACGGGCAAGCGCTTTTTATGTATTTCGTCCGTCTCATGGTAGAATATCATCATTCTATCTGGCCATAAGAAAGTTTAATAAAATGAATCTGAAGAACTCCTTCGGCTACCGCACGTCCAGTTTTCTGAATAAACTAGGAGATATAACATTCAGCCACCTCAATCAAAATCTTCTCAAGAAGTTCCTTCTATCTTGCCCTAATCTACTGAGGATCCTTGATGTTTATGCGGAGAATTTATAATTTATAAGTTTTGAAATCTTTTTCTATGTTGATAAAAACAAAAAATTGTGTCGTTCTTTTCTTTTGTTGTTATTGCTCGAATCACCTCATTTCGATTTATAATCATATTCTTTCTTTTTTTAAAAATCATTTTTTAATATTTTTTTCTTCTATATTTTCCCTGTTTCAGTTTTAACTTCACGTCATATCCGCCAACCTGATTTCACATATATAATTATGTATTGAATAAATAAATAAATGATTAAAATCATTTTTACAGGGTGCACAGAAAGTCCAGGTGCCCGATTTTGTCACTTGGCATCTTTTTTGTTTGGCGTAGCGGTCGTGTGATTTTTCGCTTGAATCTTGTTCATAATGTTGCTAACATACCCTGAAAAAATCAGAATGATAACTCTTTTCGTTTTCTGGTAACGCTCCCTGATATGGACCGATGCTACATTCTGCGCTTGAGCCAGTCCGGTCACACTCAAAAGCACATCGCCAGAACCACTGGATTCGCCCGCAGCACCATTCAAAACACAATACGTCGCTTTCGTGAGACTGGTACGACGAATGACCTTCCCAGGAGCGGCAGATCAGTGACCGCGACCACTTCCTTCAACGTGAGAAGCAACCGAGACAAGATTCGATATAACCCCAAGCAGAGTCTCAGGAAACTCGCGAAGGAGCTGAATATCTCGGCTAGTTCTGTTAAGACGATCGTCAAATCCCGCATTGGACTTCGCCCCATCAAGCTGCTGAAGACTATCACATTGACGGACCAGATGAAGGTGACCCGTCTTTGCAGATGTATCGAACTGTCAAAGCGGTTCAATCCGGTGGACTGTTTGGATATTCTCTTCACCGATGAGAAGTTGTTCAACATTGAGCAGTCCTTCAACCACCAGAACGATAGGATTTGGTCGAAATCGGTCAAAGATGCCAATAAGAGTGGCCGTTACGTCTCGAGAAAGGGCCATCCCGCTTCTGTCATGGTCTGGGCCGGGATTTGCGCGACTGGCAAGACTCCGCTTGTTTTCGTCGAGCAGGGAGTCAAAATGAATGCCAATAACTACCTGAACGACATTCTCATAAGGGAAGTACTTCCCTGGAGCCAGGCTCTTTTCGCGGGACGCAAATGGGCGTTCAAGCAGGACTCTGCGCCCGCCCACAAGGCTAAAGGGGTGCAAGACTGTTGCAAGACCAATTTTCCCTCCATGATCACATCCGCCGAATGGCCTCCGTACTCACCTGATTTGAATCCTCTGGACTTCTCTGTGTGGTCGGTCCTTGAGAGCAAGGCCTGTGCTTCCCCACACAAGAATTTGGAAAGTTTGAAGCGCGCCCTAAAGAAGGCGTGGGATGATCTTGACGTCGCTTACCTGTCCACCACGGTGGGCGCCTTCCACAAGCGACTCCGCGCCTGTGTCAAGGAGAAAGGAGGGCCGTTTTAAACTTGAAAACGAAATTATATCCCAAACTATTTGAATAAACTTTGATGAAAATTTTGTTTGATTTGCTCAATCCGTTAAGTTTTTATCGGAAAATTACTACGCACCTGGACTTTCTGTACACCCTGTACATTAAAAACGGTTAGGCTTAGGCAAAAGTTTACGCTAACGAGGCCTTAAGGCTTAGGCGAACGAGACCGCATAAGAAAATTAACATTTTTTGTAATTTATAACTTTTTTTGAACGCACCGAAAAGAGCCCCCCCCAAGTAAAGCGCGCCCCCCAAGTTAAATTGTGCCATTTCAACTAACTGTTTAACTTTTTGATAAATTGTTGATTGAATACAATATTATAGGATTTGCGGTTAAAATCAGTCCCTCGTGCAATAGTCGCGCACACCACCATGTTCTACCCAGAGTGTCATTAATTATTGTATTTAAAAGCATTTTTACATCAGTAGGGGATATATCGAATGCTCAATGGATGAAAATCGTTGATTGTGTGCTTACGAGAACGATTTCTTCTTATTATTATTATTTGGCATAAGTGCCTTTTTGATGAGCAAATTTCAGTGGAAGTTGACCAACACTCGGTTGCAGATGAGGTTTCAAGACATTTTAAAATTAATACAAGTCCTTGTTGGCAGGTGTCAGCACTTCAGAGGCCCTATGCTTGTACAGTGTCATTCAGGCAAATGTTGAGTTACTAAAACATTCTTTAAAATTTTTTGAATCCTCTAATTTTGAGAAAAATTTTATCCTTCAAGGGAAAAATGATCTACTTCAAATAAAAAAAAAATGTATTTTTATTTTTACTTTTCAAGTGAATTTTTTTTTCGCTGCAAACGGTTCTAGGGATGATTTCCCGTACATTTGGAAAAGAAAGAAAAAATTTGGCTCGCCACACTGCAGTGGCTTGTGTTCTAAAATACAAATATCAGCTCTGACAATGCTTATCATTAATGAATCTTTGTACATATTGAAATTTATGGGTAATTTTCTAGACCACGACCAAATTAGCTGTTCTACCTACCTATTCATGTGTACAGTTGTTGAACCGAACTGACAATTTCAAGAAACTTATCTGTTTCAAATAAGCTTAAATGAGCCCAGAAGACGAGAAAAATTAGACTTCTTCCAGGCTATGAAGCGCCCTGTTTTCTTCTTATTTTTTGAAACATGTGCTCTTTTTTATTTTATATCATCCCACAAGCCACAGTCATCTCGAATCGCATAGTTTATTCTGCAAAAACACAAAGAGTTAATTACACAATTGAATGCAAAAATGCTTATTAGCTACTCGTGAAGTCAATTACTCATTTCACACAGCCTACCATAACCGAAATGTTTATGTACAGAGAAGTTTTCATTACTGCTAAACTAAGGACGACTTTTAATTTTAAACGAGGAAAGGAACTAACGAAAAAAAACACAAGACGACATACCTTTCGATAAATACAGATAACATTTTCCGTTTTCTATTGTCTCAGAAAAGGTCATGGGATTCATTGATAAAGCTCATTCTAAGAAACAAACACGTAAAAAGTATTCAGACTAAAGAAACAAATATAATCACCTGAATTGCATATGCATATCAACAAAAATTGAGAGTTTAGCTCAAAAACTACAAAACCTCCTTCAGTTCTTCTCGATTGTTATGGCTCGAGGCTGAGGGCCATCGGTGGTTTTCTTTTTAGGGGCCTCGATGCTGAGATGCCCTTCTTTGGAGAGAGATGAGCGGAGAGAATCCAAATTAGTGTCTTCGGGAACAATGTATTTGCGTACGAAGGATCTACAACAAGAAATCTGTCACCGTCAAAAAAATATCAATAAAGCTTTCTGAGAATAAATTTACTTAATTTTTGGTACAATCTTGTAAGTTTAAGCCGTACTGCCTCGTTAGCGTAAACTTTTACCTAAGTTTAAGCGTTTTTAATGTAAAGAACTTCTTGATGTAAACATTTTTATTTTGAAGAACATTTTGAAGAAAAGTCGTTGGGTTATCAATTATCAATGAAATCAAAACTCAATCAAACCTTTCCAATAACGATTCCATGATGCCCAAAATGATCGCCTAAGAAGAAAATGTTCGAGACCGTAGCTTTCAAAGCCAAATTCTCGTCTAGTACTCGTAAACTACAGGGTGGCTGGAAAGTACACAGTCCGTGGTTTAGGAGTGTGCTACGCCCTATTTCGTGCACGCACCGATTCCTTTTTTTTTATTTTCGAAGTTTATTGTGTTTTAAACATCGTGTTGAAGTTTGACAACGATTGTTTAAATTTGAAGGTAATGACGGGTCCCCATCTCCAGCGTGCCGCTATTGTCGATTTGCACCAGCGCGGGTACTCCAACTCCGACATCGCGAAACGCCTGGTCGTCCGTCGAGATCTTGTCTGGATGACCATCAAACGTTACCGTGAGCTCGGAAATCTCGAGGACCGTTCAAAAACTGGCCGACCTCGATCTTCTCGGACGCCGGCGAAGATAAAAGCAGTGAGGGAGCGAATAGGCCGAAACTCCAAGCGGAGCATTAACAAGATGTCCCAGGAGCTCGAAATATTCCGCTGGTCGGCTCAGACCATCGTCAAGGATGACCTCGGCATGCGCTCTTATCGTACTCGCAAGGGTGCCTTGTTGTCTGCCAAGAACAAGGCAGAGCGCGTGAAGAGAAGTCGGGCCTTGCTTCGCGACACGGCCGCACCTGGTGCCGACGAGATAGTCTTCTCAGACGAGAAGTTGTTCACGATCGAGGAGGCCTTCAACTCCCAAAACGTGCGGGTTATCGCCAGAGATCCTGAGGAAGCCGATCGCAACGGAAGAGTCGTCAACCGCACCTCCCATCCAGCTCAGTTGATGGTCTGGGCGGCTGTGTGCGCTTCGAGTAAGTCTCCGCTCGTCTTCGTTGAACAGGGCGTGAAGATCAACAAGCAGAACTATATCAAAGACATTCTCGAAGGCGCCTTGCTTCCATGGACCCGTACGCACTTCGCTGGCCGCCCTTTCTGCTTCCAACAGGAATCCGCGCCCGCTCACAAAGCCGTTGTGACGCAAGAGTGGTGTGCGAACAACTTGCCCACCTTCATAACGAGTAAGCAGTGGCCCGCCTACTCGCCGGATCTCAATCCGCTCGACTATTCCGTATGGTCGGTCCTCGAGGCGAAAGCCTCGGCTCGTCCCCATCCCAATTTGGCGTCTCTGAAGAAGACCCTGCTCAAAGCTTGGGAGGAACTCGACGTTGATTACCTGCGTGCCACGACTGATGCTTTCCTCAAGCGTCTCCGCCAAGTCATCCGCGCCAAGGGCGGCCGCATTGAAAACTGACTTCACCCAGTTGTGCATATATATGTTGAGAATAAAATGTGTTGAATTGAGAGGAATTGGATTATTGATTACGATACAAAAGCGTTTGACTTTCGGACTGCGTACTTTCCAGCCACCCTGTAAATCGAACCGGAGAGATACGAAAAAACAATGCTGTCACCAAACTCAAATCTTGGCGCACAAGTTGTGGGACTGTGCTCTGATGTACGCGAGAAGAGGTAGATGGGCGAAGTCTCGGGCAAGAGCTTTTATACGGGTATCGACTGCCTCACATCCTCGCCGCCTCTGTGCTGCTTCCCCAAGCTCCCCGCGGTTAAGCTTTCGGACGATGGCTCAGGTGTATTGTCACCATTATACATATAATAAGTCTTTCAGGTCATGTTAATACATATAGCCCCAATCTTTGTAAATCTAATAACCCCAGTTTTCTTTTACTGAATTCTTTGCTTTTCGGGGGACAGGGGGTAAAGTCTATCCGACTTACTAACCTGAGACTTGGACACCCCATGTGTCTTGAATGGCCTGCCACGCGGCCAGCTCGAAGTCGGCGATCCAGCTCTCTGGATGGAAATCTGGAGCGAGTTCTCGAACAACTTCGAAAGCTGTCCCGTAGGCCACCCGGGAGGGATGAGCCTGTTTTGGAGTCGATAATACTGAGACTATTGTACCAATCGAACGAAACAACTAAATGTAAAAAAGAAGCTTAAAGAATATATAATTACAAAAAACTACAAACGGAACATGTAAATGCAACAAAAAAAGCTCAATTACAGAAAAATAAAAAAACTACAACAAACGAAACAATTAAATGTAAAGAAAACAAGCTTAAATAATAAAAATAAAAAAAACTACAAAAGGAACACTAAATGTGAAAAAGAAGCTTAAATAATATATAATTACAAAAAACTACAAACGAAACAATTAAATATAAAGGAAACAAGCTTAAATAATAAAAATACAAAAAACTACAAACGGAACACTAAATGTGAAAAAGAAGCTTAAATAATATATAATTACAAAAAAACTACAAACGGAACAATTAAATGTAAAGAAAACAAGCTTAAATAATAAAAACACAAAAAAACTACAAACGGAACACTAAATGTGAAAAAGAAGCTTAAATAATATATAATTACAAAAAACTACAAACGGAACAATTAAATGTAAAGAAAACAAGCTTAAAAAAAAAATACAAAAAAACTACAAACAAAACACTTAAATGTAAAAAAGAAGCTTAAATAATATATAATTACAAAAAAACTACAAACGGAACAATTAAATGTAAAGAAAACAAGCTTAAATAATAAAAATACAAAAAAACTACAAACGGAACAGTTAAATGTAAAAAATAAGCTTAAATAATATATAATTACAAAAAAAAACTACAAACGGAACAATTAAATGTAAAGAAAACAAGCTTAAATCAAAGGTAGCAAATGTCGCGGTAGCAAATGTCGTGGGTAGCAAATGTCGTGGGTAGCAAATGTCGCGGTAGCAAATGTCGTGGGTAGCAAATGTCGCGGTAGCAAATGTCGTGGGTAGCAAATGTCGTGGTAGCAAATGTCGGGAAGCAAGTGTCGTGGTAGCAAATGTCGTGGTAGCAAAAGTCGTGGATCCGGTTCAAGGTGTGAGTCGATAACTTTAACAGGCGGATGGAGAGGGTTGAGAGCGATTCGCTTGCAGTCGCGCTCGGCGAGAAGTTCGACAGGGGAGAGATCGACACGAGCAGAGGAACCAGAAGGGAGGCAATTCCTGGTCTTTTTGGTCAGAGGAAGGAACTGGTTCCGTGTAGAGCTGTTTTCAAATGAAATCTTGATGGGCCGTCCTACTTCAGAAGAGAGTCGAGGCCGGTCGATGGGATGGCGGTGATGAGTAATGGCCCCGTCTTCGAGTGCCTTCACAAGATTATCTTGTTTCAGGCACACGAATAGGTGGCGGATGGTGTTTGTGTCACTGGCTTGGGTATTTTCAGCATTGTCTTTTTCGGGAAGACGAAGAAGTACCGCTCGCTTGGCCTTTTTCTCGAGCATTTCCCTGTCTCTTAGTGTGGATTCTACTACAGCTGAGTAGATATGTGGCCGTAGAGAGGCGGGCGAGAGAGACATGTTGATCAGGGAGAGTTCTTTTTCCAGACTTCGTAGCTGTAGCGCCTGGGCCACGATTTGTTGTTGTAGGGGGGCGATGGCTTGTTGAATGACATCTTTCAAAAGTGAACTGACGAAGGGAAGGGGAACTGAGGGAATGTTGATGTCAATGAGAGATTGGGGAGATAGGGTCATTTGCGCTTTTGGCAGGATACGGTCGCGGAGATAGGAATAAGTCACCTACTCCTATGAGCGTAGGAAGGGATATGGAGCGTAGGAATGGATATGGAGAGCGTAGGAAGGGATATGGAGCGTAGGAAGGGATATGGAGCGTAGGAAGGGATATGGAGCGTAGGAAGGGATATGGTGAGCGTAGGAAGGGATATGGAGCGTAGGAAGTGATATGGAGCGTAGGAAGGGATATGGAGCGTAGGAAGGGATATGGAGCGTAGGAAGGGATATGGAGCGTAGGAAGCACTCCGATTTCCGGGTACTCGGTCTTCTTGATGTTGAGGCGTAAGCCATGCCTACTAAGAGCGTCATTCCATTCTTGGGTGCGTTTCTCGATTTCGGCACGTGTAGGAGCAGCAAGGAGAATGTCGTCGGCGTATGCGATGGTTGACGGAGCCGGAGTCAGTAGAGGACGCGTGACGGTATCCATAACCAAAATGAAGAGAAGGGGAGACAGAGCACTCCCTTGGTGCACTCCAACGTTTACTGCGAATGGCTCTGTGATGCCGACCGGAGTCCTGACAGTACTCTTTGAATCATCTTTGAACCAAAAGTCAATTTGACTCTGATTTCTTCCGCTCTTGTATGTGAGTCCGTGAGATCGTCTCTTTTTGAAAAAGGAGTTCACGACTGCTAGATCGCATCGAGCACAGAAGTCAAGTAGCCGTTGACCCTCAGCATTGATCGTTCCTATTCCATGTCCTCCATGTTCTCTCTCACGACCTTGTCGATCTGAACCGATGGGAGCGTTAAAATCTCCGCCTATTAAGATGTCTTCATGAGACTCTCGGAGTTTGATAACTTCCTCTAGAGAGTCATAGAAGTCCTCCTTATCAGCGTCGCTACATCCTTGTTGAGGTGCATATGCTGAGACGACAAGGAAGTGATTGTTGGACGAAGAAATTCGGACGGCCATGACTCGATCTGTAGAGCGGATGACTTCGGTTACATCATCAGCAATTTTCGAGGAGAGGATAATGCCAACACCATTTCTTGTTGATGACGTGCCATGGTATATCAACTTGTATCCGTCTCCTATCGGCTTCGACTTGCTTCCACTGTAGTTGAAGGAAAGGAAAATGTATTTTTCACAGGTGCGGCGGGGACGGGTAAAAGTGTACTGCTAGAAAGCATAATCAAAAGGCTGCCGAGGGCGACAACACAAGTGACTGCATCAACAGGCGTGGCAGCATGTCAAATTGGCGGAGTAACTCTGCACTCGTTCGCGTGGTTCGATTCAAGCTCCACCGCAAAGAAGGAAGCGGCTATCAAGAGGATACTGTCGAGTAAAGATAAGCTGAGGAGATGGCGGGAGATCACTCATCTGGTGATTGACGAGGTCTCCATAGTCGATGCGCGCTTCTTCAGTCTTCGAGAAGCGACTGCTCGAGGAGTGCGCAGCTCAGATCACCCGTTCGGCGGTATCCAACTTGTCATCACGGGTGATTTCTTACAGCTTCCACCTGTTCTCCCGGCGCATGTGCCGCTCGTTTACTGCTTCCAATCCGCTGCATGACGGCGTAGCATCTCGCGAACGGTTCTCTTACGGGAAGGGCATCGGCAGAAGGTGGATGATGGTTTTATTGGCATCCTCAACCAGATAAGAATGGGCAGCTGTGACGAAAAATGTGAGCGATTCCTGAAGGAACGAGTGCCAATTACGTGTGGAGAGGCAGCATCATTTCAACCCGATGCCGCAGATATGAACTCAGAGCGCTTGGATGCGATAAAAGAAGATGTGCATGTCTTCCATGCAGAGGACACGGGTACTGTAGTGAGCAGCCTGCTGAAAGCAGACGTTCCTTTCGAGATTCACCTCAAGAGAGGAGCACAGGTGATGTTAACAAAGAACATCGACTTTTCGCGTGGTCTCTTCAATGAAGCCAGAGGAGTCGTAAAAGAGTTCACTCGGTCTTCATAGCCGGTCGTTACCTTCAAGTCTAAGATGTGGAGATCCGGCCGTTTCGCTACACTGTGGGTGAAGCGAGGGAAGCAGGCAGCAGGGCGCATTTCCTCTGTGTTTGTCCTGGAGAATATCGATTCACAAGTCTCAAGGCCTAACTCTGGATGCTGTAGAAGTTGATTTGCGAAAGTCATTCGCTCCCGGTCAGGCTTAAGTGGCTCTTTCACGTGCAACTTCTTTTGCGTCCCTCAGGGTGGAGAACTTCGATGCAAGACATGTTAGAGCGGATGACCAGGTCGTTGAATACTACAAGAAGTTGGAAGCGAAGTCAACGAATAAAAGGCGGAGTCAGCAGTTGGAAACGGAATCAAAAGATTCAAATAAGAAGATATTGGCGATGAAACGGAGAAGAACGGAATAAAGAGATGCAATAACTCCTCATCAAAGAATATCCTTTCAAAAAATTTGAGAACACTTCTTGACAAATAGAAAGCATATTGCTTCTGTTGCTTCTTTTGGAATTTCAGGCTCACTTCTGAGATTTATAAGGAGTTTCCTATGCAATCGAGAACAGAAAATTCGAATAGGAATTTCGTGCTCCGCATCTTATCCGACGCCTTCGGGAGTACCACAGGGAAGTTGCTTGGGGCCTCTTCTGTTTCTCCTTTATATTAACGACCTCCCAAAAATTCTTCCTGAGGGTTGCGATGTTAAAATGTATGCGGATGATGTCAAAATTTCGACAGTCAACAACCCGGCACTTTTACAGCTACATAGCTATTGATAATATTTCGGAGTGGGCAACAATATGGGGTATTTCAATTTCAACAACTAAGACTCTAGTTATCAGACTAGGTAAAAATCATCCGTCTCACCCATTTTTACTCAATGGTAGGGTTTTGCCTCTAACGAATATGGTAAGGGATCTCGGTGTTCAATATTCTAGTGAATTAAAATTCACACAACACATCGAGAACATTTGCAACAAAGCGAGAGCTAGGTGTGCCTGCATCCTAAGAACTTTTAAATCCAGGAGTCATTCTCTTTACAAAAACCTTTTCACTACATATGTGCGCCCTCAACTAGAGTACTGCTCCACTATCTGGTCACCCCATCTCAGATATCAAGTAGATCTTATCGAGAAAGTGCAGCGCTCTTATACCAAGTCTATTTGCAGAAGGGCAGGGCTTTGCGACATGTCCTACGAAGAGCGTCTACACCTACTGCAGCTACAATCCTTGGAAAAAAGAAGGACGCAAGCAGATTTGGTGATGACATTCAAGATCATGAGTGGAAAGACGCCGATAACACCATCGAAAATTTTCTCTCTACCTAGCCATAGATATGAAACTAGATCTCATCCATACAGCCTTGTTATACCAAAAATGAAAAGCGTAGCGCATTCTAATATTCTTTCAGTTAGAATTGTTAACAAATGGAACAGTTTACCACTATCGGTAATCTCAGCGAATTCAGTAAAATCTTTTAGAGTCATGATTTCAGAACTATAGCTATTCTAAATATAAAATACCCGATCCATGAATTGTTTTTTCTTCTTTCTCTTCTTCCGCTGTTTCAGTATTTTTTTCTTCTTTCGAAAAATGAATTTCTCACTTTAATTGTTAAAGTGTCACGCTTGTGTACTCATTCCACAAATGCCTTTATGTTGATGAATGAACTCAATGCGATAAACTATTATTATTATTATATTAAAATTGGAAAAATTACAGACAACTTGTTTTTTTATAAATTACATCGAACCCATGGCGCTTTATGCCCCTTTACATAAATTATGAAGCGATTGGTTTAATGGAATCTCTTAATATTTCGCCTTCTACGTCAAAAGCGGTTGAAAACCTAGCTTGAAGCAATAATAATAATTATCGGTTTCATTATACATGATTTTGAATCTGATATACAGTACCGCCCAAAATGTTAACATATATTGAATTATTGAACATAACTTTTTTCAAAGATAAAATTCAAAGCTCAAATTTTCACAGAAGTTTTTTGGGGTGTCTGTACCGTACCGGACAGCATTTGGAGTGATTTATTAATTATCTCCAAGAAATACACCAAAATTGGTATATCTTCCATTTTTCAGTTTTTTCTCCATGATTTTTTTGTTGATTTTTTTTTTGTTTTTCGAACTTCATTCATAAAAATTTTGTTTCAAGTCATGATTCGAACTGTTGGACATCGAAAAACAGGGCCGGTCACAGAGCGAGCTCGCCCAGCAGTTCGGGGTAACTCAGAGCGCTATCTCCCGTATCCTCCGGCGTTTTCGAACCCAGGTAAACGAATTTTATACAACTGAATAACTTTGGAACACAAAAAAATGCAGGGACGAGTCATCGTGAAGACAAGTTCGGGGAGACCCCGCGTAACTTCGAGGTACATGGACCGAAGCATCCTGCGCGCATCTCGCGAAGACCCGAAACGCACTGCTACAGACATTCAAGCTGTCATATCAACGCCCGCGACTCTGGCTCCTTCAATAACTACCATCAAACGTCGTTTGCAAGCCGCTGGACTGAATGGAAGGCGGCCTGCAAAGAAGCCTTTCATCAGCAAAAAAATCGTAAAGTTCGAGTTCAGTGGGCTAAGGATCACCTCAGTTGGACACGCCGTGAGTGGTCTCAGATTGTTTGGAGCGATGAATCCAAGTTTAATATGTTCTGCAGTGACGGTCTGAGGTGGGTAAGACGTCCAGCGGGCAAGCGTTTCCTGCCGCAATACCAGTCGCTCACAGTCAAACATGGCGGTGGTTCTGTGATGGTCTGGGGCTGTTTTTCCGCCAGCGGCATGGGTCCACTGAGACGTATTGTCGGAAATCTCGATCGTTACGTCTATGAGAACTTAATGGAAAGCACTATGCGCCCTTGGGCCCTCTCCAAATTCGGTCGTGGGTTCACCTTTCAACAAGATAACGACCCGAAACATCGACCTCAGCACGTTCAGAACTGATTTCGCCGTCGGCATGTGGATGTTTTGGACTGGCCGAGCCAGTCTCCCGATTTGAACATCATCGAACATTTATGGGAACATTTGCAACGAAAATTGATGGGAAAAACATGCAGAAATGCTGATGAAAAGTTTAAGCAGCTAGAGGAGGAATGGAAGGCGATTTCGCAGGTAACCATTTGATTGATTCTATGCCTCGTAGATGTCAGGCAGTCATTGACTCCAAAGGATATGCCACCAAATACTAGAATCTTTGTTTTAATACTTCGAAAAAAATTGAACATCTCTATAAGCACTTTTTACTATTTCAATTTTTTTAACGAATGAACCTAATAAAACATTTTCCAAAGTTGTTCTATCACTCGAAACATGTAAACTTGGCTTGTAAAAATATCAGAAAATTTGAGCTTCATTCGTTTTTTTGAAAAAATTTATGTTCAATAATTCAATATATGTTAACATTTTGTGCGGTACTGAACATATGTGAACATATTGTGTTCACATATATCAGATGGACAAGTGGAGAAAGAAGATCCACAAAGCGGACCCTGCCATCGCGGGACAACGCTAGGAAGAAGAAGAAGAAGATATGTGAACATATTGTATATTAACTCGTATGTTTGTTCTCAATGATTGAATAACTCTTGTCAGTTTCTCGTTCCGGTTCAAACAAACCAAATATTTTTTCGTTCGAACAAACGAACAAATGTTATAATTCAAGTTAGCTATCGTTTTTAATTTAAATTAAATAACTAGGGGTTCCGTTTTATAGATTTGCAAAAACTTTTTCATAATCGATTTTCTAAGTTTTTCAAGAATAACTGATACTGTATATATAAACTGAAGAGCTAGTGAATGAGTGAATGAATAACCTTGCTTCAAATTTTCGAAACATGTTTTAGAGCAATAACTTTCGGTCTTTCTAAGTTATCAATATGTTATCTGGACATACGCTTTTGAAGTTATCAATATGTTACCTGGACGTACGCTTTTGAAGTTATCAATATGTTACCTGGACGTACGCTTTTAAAGTTATCAATATGTTACCTGGACGTACGCTTTTGAAGTTATCAATATGTTACCTGGACGTACGCTTTTAAAGTTATCAATATGTTACCTGGACATACGCTTTTGAAGTTATCAATATGTTACCTGGACGTACGCTTTTGAAGTTATCAATATGTTATCTGGACATACGCTCTTGAAGTTATCAATATGTTACCTGGACGTACGCTTTTAAAGTTATCAATATGTTACCTGGACGTACGCTTTTGAAGTTATCAATATGTTATCTGGACATACGCTTTTGAAGTTATCAATATGTTACCTGGACGTACGCTTTTGAAGTTATCAATATGTTACCTGGACGTACGCTTTTGAAGTTATCAATATGTTACCTGGACGTACGCTTTTGAAGTTATCAATATGTTACCTGGACGTACGCTTTTAAAGTTATCAATATGTTACCTGGACGTACGCTTTTGAAGTTATCAATATGTTATCTGGACATACGCTTTTGAAGTTATCAATATGTTACCTGGACGTACGCTTTTGAAGTTATCAATATGTTACCTGGACGTACGCTTTTGAAGTTATCAATATGTTACCTGGACGTACGCTTTTGAAGTTATCAATATGTTACCTGGACGTACGCTTTTGAAGTTATCAATCCTGGACGTACGCTTTTGAAGTTATCAATATGTTACCTGGACGTACGCTTTTGAAGTTATCAATATGTTACCTGGACATACGCTTTTGAAGTTATCAATATGTTACCTGGACGTACGCTTTTGAAGTTATCAATATGTTACCTGGACGTACGCTTTTGAAGTTATCAATATGTTACCTGGACGTACGCTTTTGAAGTTATCAATATGTTACCTGGACATACGCTTTTGAAGTTATCAATATGTTACCTGGACGTACGCTTTTGAAGTTATCAATATGTTACCTGGACGTACGCTTTTGAAGTTATCAATATGTTACCTGGACGTACGCTTTTGAAGTTATCAATATGTTACCTGGACGTACGCTTTTGAAGTTATCAATATGTTACCTGGACGTACGCTTTTGAAGTTATCAATATGTTACCTGGACGTACGCTTTTGAAGTTATCAATATGTTACCTGGACATACGCTTTTGAAGTTATCAATATGTTACCTGGACGTACGCTTTTGAAGTTATCAATATGTTACCTGGACGTACGCTTTTGAAGTTATCAATATGTTACCTGGACGTACGCTTTTGAAGTTATCAATATGTTACCTGGACGTACGCTTTTGAAGTTATCAATATGTTACCTGGACGTACGCTTTTGAAGTTATCAATATGTAACCTGGACGTACGCTTTTGAAGTTATCAATATGTTACCTGGACATACGCTTTTGAAGTTATCAATATGTTACCTGGACGTACGCTTTTGAAGTTATCAATATGTTACCTGGACGTACGCTTTTGAAGTTATCAATATGTTACCTGGACGTACGCTTTTGAAGTTATCAATATGTTACCTGGACGTACGCTTTTGAAGTTATCAATATGTTACCTGGACGTACGCTTTTGAAGTTATCAATATGTTACCTGGACGTACGCTTTTGAAGTTATCAATATGTTACCTGGACGTACGCTTTTGAAGTTATCAATATGTTACCTGGACGTACGCTTTTGAAGTTATCAATATGTTACCTGGACGTACGCTTTTGAAGTTATCAATATGTTACCTGGACGTACGCTTTTAAAGTTATAATCTTTTTTTGTTGCTTTTTTAAAAACTTTTTGCTGGAAATTTTTCTAGGTGACCATATGGGCGATGAAGAGCCCTGAAACAATATAGTATATTCGTACTGTTCTGCGATCTCTCCAGCTTTGCATGTGATATCATCTAAAATAAACTTTCACTTTGCATTTGACATCTGAAATTTAAATCATTTTTGAGCTCATATTCTTCGATTATTCGTTTATTTTCTGTCAA
The DNA here is from genome assembly GCA_964056735.1 of Allodiplogaster pararmata. Lineage (NCBI taxonomy): Eukaryota > Metazoa > Nematoda > Chromadorea > Rhabditida > Diplogasteridae > Allodiplogaster > Allodiplogaster pararmata. The sequence goes on along the minus strand of OZ057409.1, from coordinate 4,496,208 downwards.
ATGTCGTGAAAAACAAAGTTTGGTGTATTTTTTTTTAAATGGTGAGAGGGAGGGTGAGATAGAATGATGAGAGAGATAGAGAGGGGTGAGAAAGAATGGTGAGGGAGAGAGAGAGGGGTGAGAGAAGTGAGAATAAAATGACTAGTACATGAAAAGTGAGCATTTCTCATCAAACAATATCATAAAATTTTGACGAGTGAACGTGTCTTCAATGCATCGAGAGAAAAAAAACCGAAAAATCCTCTGCATCAAATCTGAACCAAAAAGCATTCTTTCGATTTTCTCACTATATCATCAGATGAGAGTGTGAAATTTAAAGACCTAAACTATATGTCGGGCCCTCGATTGCTCAAGCGGTAGAGCATTAGACTATCAGTCTTAGCGCTCTCAAATCGCGGGTTCGGCTCCCATTCTGACCGGCAAAAGAGTTGTTGTTTCTCCATCTCCACTCTTCTTCTTCTACTCATCAGCATGGTTAAGCTCGGTGTCTAGCAGGAATCGGACCGTATCGTTCAAACCATATTCTCTTATCTCTACGTTCAACGTTCTCTCTCGTACTTCATCAGGAACAAGAGTGATAGTAGAATTGTGATGATTTGTATGAGTTATGGTTTACTTGGGAGGCTTTTTAAAAATAACTTTATAAAGATTATTTTGACATTAAAAAACGCTTAGGCTTAGGAAAAAGTTACGTGTGTTCAATCAACAATCAACAATTTCAAAACCTTGAACTGTTAGTTGAAATTTATCAGAACATTGTATTTTATCGGCACTCCGTGAATTAGTTAGTTTGAAAAATTTTTAAAAACAATTTATTCAATTAACACGTCACAAATCAGTTAGTGAAAAATTTTCATAACAATATATTTAACCAAAACTTTATAGCAAGTAATCATTAGTTTTTTTAAAAAAAACCTCTTTTTAAGTTTAATGTTGTTTAAAAAATTCCATTTGGGAAGCAAATGTCGTGGTAGCAAATTTCGCGGTAGCAAATGTCGTGGTAGCAAATGTCGTGGTAGCAAATGTCGCGGGTAGCAAATGTCGGGAAGCAAGAGTCGTGGTAGCAAATGTAGTGATACCGATTTAATCGCACGACGTATGGACATGCTACTCACACAAGTTCAAAATAAGGATCTCGCTTGTTCAATGAGTGATCGCAAATTTATTCTAAATTCAGTTGAACTGCTTCCTGTACTTCTGAATCACAGGTGAACGCAAGAGAAGCGAACTTGATATTGCAACTGCCATACCAAGAATGGTATTACCAGATACCAACTTTTAGTCTTAGGGTTTTTCGAGTTGGTTTAAAACGAACATTTCAGAGGAGATTTCAAAACGGCATTGGCTCTAGGTTCGACGATTCTTCAAAAAAAGGTGTAAATCTACTACATGCTCTTAACATCACTCTTGTCTTGTGTGCTCGTTGAGTGAGGTGACCTATCGATTCTTCTCTCTAATGGCTATCACAAGGGCCCATAAGCGACAAAGTCCAGTACAAGTCCTTCCTAAACCCACTTCAAATGGAAGTCTCAACGATAAGAACATACCAACTATCGTTGCTGAAACTCTTTCCTTCGCGAATAGTTCTCCTCCGCCTGGAGTACCTAAGGGAATTTGGGACACAATCTCTCGTCTTTTAATCACTCTATATACCACAATCGAACAACTATCTTCCACTGCCTCGTCTTGCAAATGCTCTTCGGATTCGGTGAGTAAAAACTTGGAGACCACGCTTCCATCTCCCGAGTCAGAATCACTGATTGAAAAGCATAACCGCATGAGGTCCTTAGTTATCTATGGCGTACCTGAGAGTTCCAACCCCAGTCCCGCCTTCCGTATGCAGCATGACGAACAAAACGTTGCCCAAATTCTCGGCGCTCTCCAAATCGATGCTCGTGTCCAATCTGTTTATCGACTCGGCGAAGGAACAGATCGCCCTCGACTTCTTAAAGTGCTTCTTCCAACAAGAGGGCATCTTTTAAAAGCACTAAAGAACGGACCGACTTTGAGAGAAAACGTCGTTTGGAGTGGAACTTATGTCCGCAAAAGTAAGACGAACGAGGAAAGAGACGAATGGAGGAAATTGAGAGCTCAACTTGCCCTATTGAAGAAAACTCATCCGGCCGACGGCTGGGTGATTTGTGAAATTTCCTCGAAGAATAGAACGTCTGTTCCACCTCCGATGGCCACGACTACACCTACGCGTTTCAGCCCGACTACACCGCTTCCGTCAAACTCCAGCTGCTAGGCTGCTCCACCGGTTTGAAATGTGTTTTGATCAATACACGCTCCATTGTTAATAAGTTAAGTGAGCTGCACACCTTTCTTCGTGTTTATAGACCTGATATTCTTCTTGTTTGTGAGTCATGGCTTAATTCTAAGATCGTTGATTCTGAGCTCGTTGCTAGGTTACCAAATGTTGTTAAATTGCGTTTGAGAAGAAAAGGGGGTGGTGTAGTTGCAATTTGCCGTGACTTTCTTTCGGTGTCCTCTTTTAAAACTCTGCACGATGTTTCTAGTGAATTAATTGCACTAGATATTCATTCACCTTCTTCGATAAATACTCTTCGGATTATACTCGTTTATAGACCTCCTAATACGAATCCTGATCAAAATAACCAGTTATTCGAACTTGTTAGTGATTTACTTTGTGTGCCTCATACAGCTGTACTTTGTGGCGACTTAAATCTTGCACTTGACTGGTCTAATCCATCTTGCGCTACTGGCCAGCACAAAGTATTGAGTGACTTAGTGGCTGATCTTTCTTTCACGCAGTTTGTTAAGGAACCTACTCATTTGAGCAACACTCTTGATTTGGTTATTGGGCCTCCTGGATCGATATCGAATAGCTATGTAACATCGCCTTTCTCTCTATCATGTGACCACAATTCCGTTTGTTTCACTATCCTCCATGATAGCTCTGCTAACCTTTTTGAGCCTAGCCTTGATTATAGACATTGCGACTATGTTTCTCTGTCTGCTGCGTTATCTAGTATTTCATGGACCACTTTGCTCGATAATTTCATTGATATAAATGATCTATATTCTCGCTTCTTAAACACTCTACTTCCTCTTATCACTGATCACACTCCTTTTTACAGACGTAAACTACCTTTCGACTCTTACCCACCTCATATAAAGAAAATGATCATGTACAAGTTTAGTTTTTTTCGCAAACTGAACTGTGCTCCAGTTGTGACCGAATACAATAGAATATGTAAGAAAATAAAATCTGAGATTGAGAAACTGAATATAAATCGCGAACTCAGGCTTTTAAATTCCACAAAAAACCTATACAGTTTTGTGAATAGCAGATTAAAACAAACAGCTCGTATTTGTTGTATAACTGTCGATGGATCATCCAAGTTGACTGACAAGGCAAAGGCCAATGCATTAGCCTCTTACTTCTCCTCTGTCTTTACTCAAGATAATGGAAACTTGCCTATTCTCAGTTCTCGAAACAGTTATATATTATAATGCCTCAACAAGTATTACATCATTTGAAGAAACTGAAATCATCTTGTTTTGCGCCATTTGACTCTATTCCGTCTATTGTATATAAAAATTGTGCAGAAGTACTTGCCGAGCCCCTTTCGTTTCTGTTTAACTTTTCCTTAATACTGGGTAAGGTTCCTGACATCTGAAAACAAGGCATTGTCGTACCGATTAATAAAGTTGCTTCCCCAAGTTCTCCCGAACACTTTCGGCCAATTACAATATCTCCTGTTGCTTCTAAAGTTATAGAACGTTGCCTTAAGCCTGAAATAAATAAAGGTGCAATGTCTTCAATCTCATTCCAAACGAATTGAAAAAATTGAACTGAAATGAATTGAAAAAAATGAATTGAAATTGAAAACTGTCAACACGGGTTTCGCTCTCGTAAATCGGTTGAAACAAATCTCCTAGAATGTACTCAATCATGGCAGCGTGCACTAGACTGTGATAATGTTGTAGACATACTATATTACGAATTAGCGAAAGCTTTTGATACAGTTTCACATGATAAGCTGTTACATATTCTTGAAAGTGTAGGTTTTCGAGGCAATTTGTTTTGCTGGTTCGAGTGTTTTCTGAAAGGCCGTACCTCGCGTGTTCGTGTTAACAACACCCTTTCTGATAGTTTTCCAATAAGTTCAGGTGTGCCCCAGGGCTCTGTCTTAGGCCCGATTCTATTCTCTCTATATATCGCTAGCCTGTCAAACAGGCTCGAAAATTTCCATCTCGTTTCTGTCAACTTGTTTGCGGATGACATCAAAGTATTTGCCAATTTCTCTCCTAAAGACTCTACTCTTGCTCACTTACAACTGAAATCCGTTGCTCTAGAAATACAGACTTTTTGTGATGAATGGCAGTTGACGATCGCGAATAACAAATGCAGTGTTTTACATTTGGGTAAATCTAATCCTGGTCTACCTTATTTTGTAAAAACCGATGATCATAGTGACATTCCATTCAAAGTTGCAGAATCACCATTAAGAGACTTGGGAGTTTTCATTGATGTTGATTTGTCTTACGAATATCATATTGAACATGTTAAAAGACGAGCAATGAGATTAGTCTACGCTTTATTTCGGTCATTATGCATCAAAAGTCCATTAGCATATATTCGTTGCTACAAATCTTTCATTGTTCCTTTACTAGACTTCGGCTCTGTCATTTGGTCTCCGTACAAAAAGAATCTCATCAGAAAAATTGAGCATGTCCAGCATATTTTCACACGATTACTATGCATTCGATGCTCTTACAATCGAGAATCTCTGCAAACCCGACCTTCCTACAAGTATAGACTTAAAAGCTTCCAATTAGATACTTTATTGTCGCGTAGAACTAAGACAGATATCATCTTCTCTTATAAAATACTGAATGGATTAATTAATATTCCAATTAGTAAAATGTATAGGCTTAAGCCTTGTAATGGTCGTACTTCTAAGTATTCATTTCACATTTCCCGTACGCGTAGACTACCATTATTCAATTCTTTCGCCTTTCGTTCCGCTAGATATTATTGTAAGCTTGCCTACGATATTGTTTCTGCTCCCACTGTACTTGCTCTGAAAGCAAGATTGAGTTCTCTCGATGTATTAGAACTACTCAATCTGCATTTATCTAACCTGTAGAGAATTTATCATGTGTTCACCATGGTCCGAGTGTTGTCGCATTTTTTGTTTCAAAAATGTATCTGAATAAATACATGAATAAATACATGAATAAATACATGAATAAATACATGAATAAATACATGAATAAATACATGAATAAATACATGAATAAATACATGAATAAATACATGAATAAATACATGAATAAATACATGAATAAATACATGAATAAATACATGAATAAATACATGAATAAATACAAGAATAAATACATGAAAAAATACATGAATAAATACATGAATAAATACATGAATAAATACATGAATAAATACATGAATAAATACATGAATAAATACATGAATAAATACATGAATAAATACATGAAAAAATACATGAATAAAAACATGAATAAAAACATGAATAAATACATGAATAAATACATGAATAAATACATGAATAAATACATGAATAAATACATGAATAAATACATGAATAAATACATGAATAAATACATGAATAAATACATGAATAAATACATGAATAAATACATGAATAAATACATGAATAAATACATGAATAAATACATGAATAAATATATGAATAAATACATGAATAAATACATGAATAAATACATGAATAAATACATGAATAAATACATGAATAAATACATGAATAAATACATGAATAAATACATGAAAAAATACATGAATAAATACATGAATAAATACATTAATAAATACATGAATAAATACATGAATAAATACATGAATAAATACATTAATAAATACATTAATAAATACATGAATAAATACATGAATAAATACATGAATAAATACATGAATAAATACATGAATAAATACATGAATAAATACATGAAAAAATACATGAATAAATACATGAATAAATACATGATATTTTCTGTGATTTGCTTTTAATCGTGTTCAAAGCAGTGGAGTCAAAGCTAAAAAGCCAATTTCCATCATTTCTCCTACTCTTGGGGAAAGTTTAATTTCTAAACAAAAATGCCCATGAGTATTTGTGTAAATCAAAAATAACCAGATGCCGCACAGTTTAATAACCAGATGCCGCACAGTTTATGGGTGTAACTTTTTGAGTTCTTTCAAAGGCATTGACAAAGCAAATTGTATTGCTACGTTTGAGGTTGGTCACCGATGGAAACTTTATTCTAAGGCACGGAGTTCATAAAACTTTGTTCTCAAGAACATACATTCTCAAGACGAAACAGTATTCGGTCAAAGTATGGAACGGTGGTTATTAAAAATTTGTTTTTTTAGAAAAAGCAAGCAAATCAAGTCTTCAGTATAAAAATATTTATTGTATACAGGTTCAATAATAATTATGAAAAATTATAAGATTCGGCCTGCTATTTCTCTTACAACATGCCTTAGACGATGCTCGAATTGCTGGACCGTGTCTCGCTTCCTCAGTTCATCTTCTTTGATGAGAAATTATTCAAAGTAGAAGAGGATTTCAACCCCCAAAACAAACGCGTTCTTGCTCACACTTCTCTGGAGGCTGATAAAAAGGCAGATGCATCGAAAGAACTCAACACCCTGCTCAGGTTATGGTGTGGGGAGCAATTTGCTCCTCAGGCAAGAGTCCCTTGTTCTTCGTTGGAGAAAACGTCAAAATGGATCGACATCCGTACACGGAAAAAATCTTGAATTGAAGCCCTGGGCAGATGCTCATTCCAAAGGAGAGAAGTATGTCTTCCAGCAAGATGGAGCTCCTTCTCACACTGCCAAGTTCAATCAAGATTGATGCGCATCAAACCTTCCGGCCTCTTTGACAAAGTCCGAATGGCCCACTTCCTCTCCCGACCTGAATCCACTGGATTACCCAGTTTGTGGATATATATATACACAACTCCTGAAAAATTGCATGTTCTCAAGGCCTGCCTGACCACAGAATGGAACAATCTTTCTGATGAATACCTGCGAGACACGGTCCAGCAATTCGATCATGGTCTCAGGCCTGTTGTAACAGAAAGAGGAGGCCAAATCGAATAATTTTTATAATTGTTACTAAACGTGCATGCAATAAACATTTTTATACTAAAGACTTGCTTTGCTTGCTTTTTCTAAAAACAAATGGTTAATAACCACCGTTCCATACTTTGGCCGGACCCTGTATAATAAAAGTAAACCGCTCATAGCATGATTTTTATTGAAGAATTCTTTGAAGCAAGTGAGAAATAAATATATTTATTTCAAAAAATATATAAATACATATGTAAGATTAAGTTTTATATCTCTGAAAATTTTTTTCTTGAACTAAATTGACTTTATAAACGGTTAAACGCTTACAAATTATAAATTACTTTATCCACCAAAGGATGAGTTGTCAACACTCATCTGCTTTCATGGGGAGTTTGCTTGTAGTCGAAGGAAATTATGTGATTGTCGTGAAAAGAACCGAAATGAATGAAGTATTGGATTGTGGTTGTGAATTCGTAAGGCTGTGTGTTCAGATAAAGAATGCCAAAAGCAATGGTTCTTCAATAATGCTCAATGATGCCTGCCACGACTTACTTTACTGATTTATCAGCAATTTTAATAACCTTCAACAAACTTACTAACAAAGTTACTAACAACCTTACTAAATACTAATTAGTACAACCAAAATAAACAACAAACGTCTCCTTGTAGCAGACCTGCGCGGCGAATCGGGTGGTGGTGCGCGAGCGTGGGAGAAGGGCGGTGTGATGATGCGAGCCAACAGCAAAAACTTGTCCTAACTCCTAATTTTGGCCCAAAAATATTAAACAAAATAGAAACTTCTAGAACTAGTAAACGTCGAAAAGTCGACTTGACTAAACCTCACCCCAAACGCACCAAAAGAGGTAGCGTAGCTACACTCACTAAACATCACCCCAAAACGCACTAAAAGAGGTAGCGTAGCTACAGGGAGTACACAATAATGTCCAATTTCGATAAAGACCGCGGAGCATTTCGTCGAGATTCGTCTAGTAGAGCAAGTAATAGACGAGTATGAGACGAGTAAGGGTCATCCGGACGAACTGTATGGCGCGAAGACTGACTATTATGTCGGGGCTGAACGTTAGTTAGAAGAGACGACCATCTTTGGAGAGAGAAAATGAGAAGAATGTAAAAAATGAGTAGCTTGTGTACCACGAAACTTCTTGAGTGAGTCAAGCGCTTTTCTACCTTCAATGTCTGCTCTTACTAAAATCGAGTTATAAGCAACATCCATTCATCTGATTTTGAGTAAAGGAAAAAAAACCAAAAATAATTGTTTGAAAACATGGTCAAAGCAGAGGGTATTATTATATAATAGATATCAGTTTCTTGGTCAAAGAAATGAGCAGCTAGGATGTTGTACTCGGTATTTGTTTAAACCTTTTCAGGCATTCATCTCGACTCCATTCTCAAACACAAAGAATCTTTGAAAAAAATCGTAATTCATTTGCATTTTACTGCAATTCGTGTTGTGAAGAATAACTCCAAAATTTTTTCTCAGATAAAATTTCGCCAAAAAAGTACTTTTTCTGGATTCTAACGCTTCTTTAATTTTCATATTTTTCAGTGCTTTGACGCGTTGCTGAAAGAATAATTTCAAAAGCTTTGCTCTATAAAAGCATCTTCAGCGGACACCAGAGAATGATGATAAAGTTATAGTAAAAGAGGAGGCTGTTAGATATTATGGTTCAGAATTGAAAGACCACCAGAGAGAATGCGTTGAACTTGGCGCAAACCTGACATGATTGAGTGTTGTGGATGGATCATTAAAGTGTGGGAATAAAGTTGCGGTGAGTCCTCGCCTTCTCCGCGCACGCCTTTTATCTGTGTACACTGCGCAGACCTTTCAAGTTTCCTTCTCATTTTGCTTGCCTTCGCTAAGAATGTGTATTTCAAGTTGAATCCCGGATTTAGAGAGAGAGATATAGACGGATATACGGCTGTGAGAGAGGGTGACTCTTTTTCCTTTCCACTGCTCACCGACTGTACAGTTTCTCTTTCTGATTATATTACACACACACTCTCTCTCTCTCTCTCTCTCTTTTTCTTTCTCTCTCTTTCTCTCTCTCAGTCTCTCATTGTCTCTCAGTCTTTATCTCTCTCTATTTGTCTCTCAGTCTTTATCTCTCTCTATTTGTCTCTCTGTCTTTCACTTTCTCTCTCTCTGTGTCTCTAGCTCTATCTATTTCTCTGTTTCTCTGTCTCTCTGTCTCTCTGTCTCTCTGTCTCTCTGTCTCTCTGTCTCTCTGTCTCTCTGTCTCTCTGTCTCTCTGTCTCTCTGTCTCTCTGTCTCTCTGTCTCTCTGTCTCTCTGTCTCTCTGTCTCTCTGTCTCTCTGTCTCTCTGTCTCTCTAGCTCTATCTATTTGTCTCTCTCTGTCTCTCTGTCTCTCTGTCTCTCTGTCTCTCTGTCTCTCTTTCTCTATTTCTCTCTATCAGTCTCTCATTGTCTCTCTCTCTGTCTCTATTTGTCTCTCTGTCTTTCACTGTCTCTAGCTCTCTATTTCTCTCTCTCTTTCTCTCTATCTTTCTCTCTCTCTATCTCTCTCTCTATCTCCCCCTCTCTCTCTCGGGCACTCTGTGTCTTTCTTCTTCTCGCTCACACACTCTTTCTATTTTCTCACTTCTTCGCTTGCTCTATTTCTGTCTCCCTTCAGTGTTCAGTACCTTTTTCCCCTAAATTATACATAATTCTTCATTTTACGTTGCATTTTTCCCCCTATGTTATGGTACAGATATACTTTCCCCTATGTTATGGTACAGATATATTCCCCCCTACATATGTTATGGTACAGATATATTTCCCTCTATGTTATGGTACAGATATATTTCTTACACTAACTTTTTTCTTAAAAACTTTTTCTTTCTCCACTCCTCGGTGTTTTCAAACTCCGTCTTCGCCATTCCGAATCCCACTCTTGGGCTAGAAAGGGGAGAAATCGGCTGGATATCCTCTTCCTGTAGTTCATGTACATTGCTATCACTCATCCTGCTCTCCGCTCTTCTCATGCTCTGTCCTCTTCCGTACCCATCTCTACCCTCTATTTAACTTCCTCTTTGTCTTTCTCGATCAGTCTATATCTCTCTTTCTCTTTCTCTTTCCTTTTTTATTCTTCCATCTTTACCTATCGTTTCAATTTTCTATCTTTTTTTGACTCATCGCCTTTCCTCTCTTTCGTTCTCTTTCTCCCTCTTCTCTTTTTCTACGTCGTGTTCAAGCTGAAGTCAAACAAATCTCGGGTCGCTCAGGCTAAATGCTTGCCGGTGAAACTGGCCGAAGACGATTCATTTCCTAATTCAAGTTTTCAAGCTAATGGTATGTGCTTGATCGAGAACGATATTCCTACACTCCTTCCGGCGGCGAAAATCCTGCGCCCTAGTGTGCTCGTCTCATAGGCTTCTAAAGAAGCTGCTCCCGATCCTCCTCCTTTTTCTTATCGTCCGTCCCTCCACAGAATCAGGCTGACAAAAATCAAGGACTTCCTGCACCATTCAACATACGGCCAGCATTCATTGGCGTGAGCTTTTGAGCCCTATCTTTAGAAAAACTCTGAAAGAATCCTCAAAGAAGGGTACCAAATATCGATTCATTAACGAATTATATCGAAAATCGATTAATAACTGCAACATTTAAGGATATAAACCAACTTCTGAAAGTATTGGAGAGAAAAAAGCGGTATAGAAAATTACGAAAAGAAAAGTAATTAGAAAAACTAAGTTTTCAGTTCACGTTTCATTTTTTTAAGGTTTTCGTAATGATTTTATGTTGAAATTTGATGACGAAGAGAAGTTGGCACACTGTGCTGAAGAGAAGTCTTTTGGAAAAAAATTTATTCTGTAATCTTGACAGAATTTATTAAATGTTGGTTTTACGTATAAAGTAAAACTTCTCAAAAACATTGGTTCAAAAAAAGTTTTCAATTGAATCTTCCGGAAAATTGATACTTGGTTTGGGATTTTACCTAGCTTCGCTCTTTCTCTCTATCTCACCTACATACATATATGCGTCTCTATATATTTCTCTCTCGCTCAACTCTCCCTTCTCCCCCTTCTCCTTCTCTCTTCATCTTACCATCCCAGCTGTGGCTGCTGGCCGCGCTGTGCTGGCTGCTGCCTCATTCGTCAAGAGCGGGCGCCGAAGGCGATCTCTACAACCTCCTCCTAGACGGCCACCAAGCCCTTGTCCGCCCAGTGCAAAACAGCCGCGACGCTCTTGTGGTCAAAATGGGCATTATTCTGCAGCAGATAATCGATGTGGTCGGTTGCCCCTCCTGTTATCCATGTCACTCACTCGGGTCACTTAAAGTTCAGATGTGATCTAATGGTAGTGTGCGCTGATCAGTGTGAAAGGGGTACACAGTTCGATCATAACGCTACCGCTTTTTACGTCTAAGAAGCTCGGAATGGTTGAACAATCTTCAAATGTCTTTTCTGAGGATAAAACCAAACAATGTTTGATTACAGAATGAGAAGAATCAAGTCGTGGACGTGAACGCCTACCTCAAAATGGTGAGTCCTTTCAGCATTTTCTCAATCGTCAAAAAATGTTGCTGTGATTCACAAGTTTGTGCCGCCAAAGTTATTAACGTTTTCCAAGAAAATCTATTTAAACATAATGTATAGCTTAAGTTTTTGATTGTACGAGTGAGGTATAGTTTAGAGTGCGCTTAATATTGCACAGCGATTCAAAAGTTTGACGCTAAACCCGGACAGATTCATTCTAGTCAAAGGGGTTAAGTAATGTTATGTTGATTTTGTTTACACAAGTCTCACTATCTTTTCTTATACACTCTAGCAGTGACCGAGACAGCAACCATTGATTTTTACCAGGTTAAGTATATCTCTCATCCGAGGTACTTTGCGAAGATGCGTAAATGAAAACCACAAGAAATAATATTGTTCAAAAATTCGTATTAAATCCCAATCGGAAAAAGGAAAAAGCTTGTAGCGAATGAGAAATGGTCTAGGAATGGAAGGACCACACGATGGCATGGAATCCTTCAGAGTACGAAGGAGTTTCCGACTTACGATTTCGGAAAGATCAGCTTTGGACCCCAGATGTTTTGCTGTATAACTCGGCAGATCCACAATACGACAGCTCCTATCCTTCCAATCTTGTGGCCTACAGTAATGGCGTCATTAATTGGATGCCTCCAGGTTATTAACACATTAATAAACTGATGCATTCATCAATGCACTAGCTCGTTTACTGATTTTTTTTCACGTGGAAAGGTTTTTTTCCGTGTAGGCAACCTTTTATTGTTTTCGGCAACCGTTTATTGTTTTCTTTCAAAAATTTTCCAAAGAGAGAGGAACGGCGGTAAGGTTTGGAGCGCACTATGGGGTAGTGGCGGTTGCCCGATCTCAAGAATTTTTGTATTTTTTTATTATTACTCGATTTGGGTTTCGTTGTTCCCGAATACTTCGTCCCTCAATTTCTCTCATTTTTAGAACTATTAAAAAAAGAATTTTGTTTTGAAATGTTGATTGGTACTGACGTCAACCCTATCACCTCATCATACTTTCTTTAGAGCATCTCGAATTTTTTTAAAAACTGGAAGGAATGATTCTAAGCGCTATTGAACACTTTTATTGCATTTACTCTCAAAAGTCTGTTTTGCTCCAGTTCAGACAGACCTCTCGTTGTTGATAATTAGTGAGTGTCCGAAGAGTACGTCTGTATTGATGGATGAATGGTGAGATCATGTACATTGACGACGCCAATGACGATGAAAGCCAGCAGAAATGCTACTACCCAATTCATCCGATTCACCCATGTTTGTCAAGAATCAATTAACTGTTTAAATGAACATTCAGGAGTCTTCCGTCTCACTTGCCAGATCAATATTGTCTACTTCCCGTTCGACGAGCAAAGGTGCTGGTTGAAGGTTATTTTTTTGAATTTCGAAAGCTTTTGATCAATTTCTTAGATAATAGTTTGATCGTATCAGATCGAGTCCAATTGATTCTGGATAATCATATGTACAAGAACATGTATATTTATGTGTGAATGTGAATGAAAAAGCCATGATGACGTTATTTTGAGTAAACCTCATGGAATTTCTCTGATGCCCTTTATATTGATATATATATATATATATATATATTATAAAGTTATATATATATAACTAAGACCTATATTGAGACTTTTTCGCACACATAGAAAGTTTTTATTTGAAAGTTCTTCACTGCATAAGCTGAAAGGCTTCATGTGATTAAATTATAACACGGGCTAGTCAAATGGGCGGAGTCAATCTTGATCATTTCTTTTTCTGAGCGAAAAGACAAGTGCGTTACGTTTCGAAGCTCTTGTTGCAGTTCGGTTCGTGGACATTCGACCGCACAAAACTCGATCTTCAAATCGACGACAATGGTTTCGATATCTCGAGCTACGTTCCGAATGGAGAATGGAAACTAGAAAGTAAGTAAGGGATGAAATAAGCGAAAGGTATTGAATGATAGCTTCATTGATATATTGACAGCTCTAATACCAGAGGATATTTGGTCTTAGAGATAAGAGAACTTTTCAGAAAGGGTTTTGAAAATATGGAAGGGAACTAGGCCAAAACAAAAGGGAATTCTGCGTGGCACTAGAGGGACCTGAATGTTGGGAAGTTTTTGAGGAAGTGAAATAACTTATTTTAACATGTAAAGGCCAAATATATATACGTATATATATATATATATTTTTTTTTAAAAGTTGCAGCGGAATTGGATAAGATTGTATTTTTGGATAGGATTTCATTGTTTTTTCCATACCGAATTTTCCACGAGTTCTTTTTACTATATGTACTATGCAATAGCCTTTTTTAGGTTCACGAAATTAAATAATTTGAAGAGATAAGTTGGTTTACAGATGCTTCGGTGACTCAAAATGTACAAGTGAGTTTTTTTGCTGCTTTAAAGTTTCTAATTTCAGCGTTTCATCCTTAAGTTTTTTCGTAATCCTTTAGACTCTTTATCATCTTCGCCTTGATATTTTTAAGGATGAAAAATTGTTGAAATCACTCTCAGTCTTCTTTTTTAGGATAAAAATGCGATTCATTGAACTATTAAATAGGCAGAAAAACATATTTTTTATTTTATCAAAAACAGGCTTTACTGCGTTCAAACTTTGTTCTCGAACATTTGTTCACAAGAAATAGTTCTCGAGTTTTCCAGGAAAGCATCAAGAAAGTAATTAAAGGTACTTTTTTATAATTCCCTTCAAACAATTATAAAATGTTGCAAGAATACATTCGCTACGTTATAGAAGTTTAAGTACCGTATTTTCTGAGTAAGCACTTTCAAGTACTCAAAAAGTTTTGAAAACTAATAATAAAGTTTTCCTGCCTAAAAACTAAAGTTGTTAGGGAAAATTATCAGCATTTTTTTGGTTACACAATTTTAATATATATTTATATATTTTATCGACATTTTGCAATGCAAAGTTATGGTGAGAGACATTGTAAATAATATTCAAGTGTGGCGAGAAGTAAGGCAAATATCTAAAGTAAGGCAAATATCTAAAAGTAAGGCAAATATTTAAAGTAAGGCAAATATCTAAAGTAAGGCAAATATCTAAAAGTAAGGCAAATATCTAAAGTAAGGCAAATATCTAAAAGTAAGTAAAAATCTAAAAGTAAATCCTCAAGTAAATCTTTTAAGACGAAAAGCGATCGAATTATTGCGCGAATGCTAACCAGAGGAGTGATCAAACCCTGCCGCGCCTTTAATTTCACCATTAAAAAGTTTGTAGTGTGCTCATGAGGTAGTTCACACTAGTGCAAGCTATTTGATAAAATCTTCAGTGTTATTAATATTATAACTGATAAACGTCGAATTGCAACTAACGCAATCAGTATAGCGCTGAGTTGATGTTAGCGGTTACTTCAACATAGTGAAAATTAAGGCGCGGCTGTTTTTTTTAGCGGTAGCTGCATGATAAACTACCGAGGACAAATTACATATCTATGTGGTAGTGCTAAATGGAAAGCTGCGTGGTTTTATTATGTTTTGAGATAATACTTCCAGTGTAAAAGTGGGAAATGATTACTGTTCAGTATTATGCATGCTGTCCAGAGCCTTACTACGACCTGGTCTTCACTTTCACGATACGAAGGCGAGCGTTGTACTACGGTAAAATATATTATTTACACTTTACGCGCTTCCATAAGGCTACCTGAGAATCGTGGTCAAACGCATAACCTGAGAAATCCATTGGCTGTTCTCCGGGTCATTTACTAATGTGTATAGCAGGGGAAAGGGGTAAGATTAAGGCAACCCCATCGAATTTCTTAACCGCTTTTTTGTTGTATGGTAGCGCTGAATTGGTAACAAAATCCTTACATTTCAGCCAAAACTCTTCATATCATGGTACCTTTGAAGGTTGATTTAGAAGCTGATGGCTTGGTATCGAGATCAATAATCCTGAGTTCCATGGTAAAATTATCCATTCGCTACGGATCGAGTACCAAGTCAAAACACGACTCGAAAACACTGAATGTATTTTTTTGTATGGGTAGCTCATTGGGAAAAGCATCGCCTGGTAAGCAAAAGGCGTGATTTCAGTTTCCACTCAGTGCTTTTTTGAAAAGATAATCCGTTTCTTTTTTATACAAAAAAAGGAATTCGTAGAGAAAAAATTGAGAAGTAGGAAAAATTCAATTTTTCTGTGCAAAGAGTTTTTTTTAACGATGGGCTTATATCTAATATTTGAAATCTTCATTATGTGTTTATAGAAACAAAAAAATTTAAAGAATAACGAATGAATTTCTAAATAAATAGTTGAATGATCATATCAGTTACAGCTTTCAATCTAATCTTGCCGTGTATTCTGATAACTATGATCACGTTGATTGGCTTCACATTGCCTCCCGATGCCGGAGAAAAAATGTCTTTACGTTAGTTGAGCAAAGTTTTCTTCTTCTAATTGATTGTTTATTGTTTGTAGAAAGAATCAGAAAGATAAGGATATCGTTTCGAGTTTTTTGCTGCCATAGCTTCTCGATGAAAATCGAAAAAAAGATCCGCTTCGTGAAAAATGAGATGACAGAAATAGTATTTGCCCTTTTTCCATTTTTAAAGATTCTAAAGGTCGAAAACATGAGAAAGAAGCGTTGTTTGTTACAGAGGTGACCATCATGCTCTCCATTTGTATCTTTCAAAACAACGTTGCAGAAATGTCTCCACCGACGTCAGAAGCTGTGCCTTTCCTCGGTCAGATTAATTTCTCAATATTCTGATAATCATAGAAAAGGAATGATAATTACGATGTAAATGAAAATTCGATGTCAATTTTAAAAAAATTTATAAGAAGTATCCGAGAGACAGAAAACTCGTTCTATATGATGCCTTTTTTAATGGAGTGTAGAACATGGTGTGATGGTTGTACTGCATGAAACCGGAACGGCACCAAGGTGTAAAAGTACTGCATGAAACCGGAATGGTCAATTCGGCCAACTGAAATGAAGAACGTTTGAAAAACTATGAAGTGATTCGATAAAAAATAGTTGTATTTTCTTCCCATTTTCTTCCCTTTTCTGTTATTCGATATGAGTTTCGGCCTTAAAAGCTACCCAATGGTGATAAAGCCTCAGAACATATCAATACGCTTTTCATCAAGAAAATTGCAGTTCCTATTTCGATTCCTCTTGAGATAATCTTTAATCATTCTTTCACGAATTCTCAAATACCAGAGAGATGGAAACATTTGAACGTTGGAAGCTGAAATTTCCAACAAAGATTATATGTTGGATACCTCAGAGCCAGAACATTCCAAGTACGTGTCAGGGACTCTCTCTCTCCAGAACCATACCCATTACTAGCGGCGTCCCTCAGAGGGTAGTGTACTAGGTCCCCTTCTGTTTATCATTTTCACAGCAGATGTAGTTCATGAAATATCGAAGTCAGGTTGTAAAGTAAAAATCTATCCTGACGACATGAAGCTAATCCTTCAAATCCTCCGATTCTCATATTGTATTACAAGACGCCATTGACTCAGTTGTGAAGTGGTCAAACGCTTGTCAACTCCCTTTATCCCTACCCAAATGTGCAGTCTTTCGTACCCAGAGACGTACCGTAGACTAGGTACCCAGAGACCCTTACCTTTTCCTTATTCCGTCAATGGGAACTCCCTTAAGTATTTAGATGAAGTTAGAGATTTAGGATTTCTATTAGACAATCGCTTAACATTTACTTCCCATTGTTCAGTCATTGCATTTAAAGCAAAACGTAAGTTCCACTTGATTTTAAAAGTTCTCAAAAGTAAAAATCCCAAAACTCTTATTGACGCCTATAATATTTACGTTTAATCTATTCTTCTATATTGCACAGCAGTTTACTCCCCCCACTTTGAGAAAGACATCAGCGAATTAGAGAAAGTTCAAAACTTTTTCACTTGATGCGTGTTCCATCGATGTTTTGGTAAAGATTACAGAGATATGCCTAGTAGAGAATGAGAAATCGCCAACTCGAACTGTCTTCCCTACTCTCCATTAGACAATCCAGAGATTTGAAATTACTCCTTAAATTATTTCATGGTAGAACTATTCTGTCCAATCGCAATCCTCATTTATACAATCTCAGACCGTCCACTACTAGAGGAACCAGTTTTAAATTGTTTTATCGAACCCCTCGTTCTATCGCTCGAATTAATTCCTTTTTTATACGCTCAGCTCGTATTACCGAGAGAAATAAACCTCTCATAGTATGTCAACCTCAAATGAGATTATCTGTGAACAATTTCATTGCATTCTTTCGATTAGATCTGATTTCAATTCTAGTTTTATTGTATTTTTCTCGTGTGTTCTATGTATGTCTTTTCATGTATACTCCAAGTAATAAACATATACATTTGAAGAAGTTTAAATTTAATTCACTAGCTTCTATGCATTTGGTTTTTTTGGGATTTCGAGTATTTTTAAGATTATCAAAGTAGAAAAATAGAAGTTCTTTCAGGAGTATTCTTTTCTATCTGCATGTTCACGTGTGCGGCTTCGGTGGTCGCGACCGCCCTTGTTCTCAATTTCCATCATCGCAGTCGTAAGACGCACAAAATGACTGGAACGGTTGGCCAGTACCTTGATTATAAAAAAAAGTTTGCAGAAATTGTAAAAAATAATTTTTGAAATCATTGTGCTCGTATTTGGTTCCAAGATAATCTTGCGGCTGCCACGCGGGACTTGATTTCAACCACTTGCTTCAGATAACTGATTTACTGCCAAAAAAACACAAGTCAAACAATTCGAGAGAGAAATAATGCACGGTTAATAACAACACAATTGCACCTGTATAGTCTGCTCCTTGCTATGAGCGAACGAGCTGAATGCTGAGCTGGGGACTGAGGCAACACTGAGGCAACAAGACAGCACCTCAAACTTGGGTAAATAAACCCTTGATTTAAGATTATAAGCAACAATACACGCACAAGGAATGAGAAAGAGAGAGAAGAGAATGGAGAAGGAAAAAGAAATTTGAGAAGCGATAAAAGACTAACACGGAACAAAAACTGAAGTGAAAAACCAAGACGTGGCCTAAAAAGAATAATAAACAATTCCAGAGTACTAATTACGACTGCTACTAAGTACTGGAAATTTGAAATGATGAATTATGGAATATTCTTAGTGGCGAGTAGCCACACTGGGCCCCGCCGAAAAGAAATATAGAACGAAGATGAAAGCTAACAGAAACATAGGATTATAAAGAGGGGATAATCGAGTACAGTCTACCTAACAGGTGCAATCTAGAAGAGTAAATAAAGTACATTCTAGATACTTCCTTCTCACCTAACTAGATACTGGGGCCGATGCACCATCATTTATGATGGCACTACGAAGGTTTATCGCTCGTAGAGGTGCTCCAGACTATATCGTGTCAGACAACGCACCGATTTTCAAGTATGTCAGTGATCTCCTTACACAGGAGGGAAGAGTAGCCGATGAGGTGTTCCAAACATTCCTTTCGTCGAAGGGAGGGTCGTGGCATTTCATCCCTCCATACTCTCCCTGGCAAGGAGGCGCATACGAGAGGCTAGTCGGAGTCATGAAACAGTGCGTCATGCGGACATTTGGTCGCAAGGTTCTCGCAAGAGAAGAATTCATGACTGTCATTACAGAAGTAGAAGCAGTCGTGAACAGCCGTCCCTTGACAAGACTATCAGATGACTTTAAAGATACCCCTTCCCGTATCATCAGGCCGCAAGATCCTTCTCACCTAACTTTGCATCACTCCTGTTGGTCGAGCTTGATTGTTGGGTTGAGGTCACAGAGCGCCGCGTGATGAGTCCTCTCCGTACAAAAACGACACGGGTAAATATGGCACGGGCGGTTTCCATGAGACAGGCAGAGACAGAAGGTGCAACGACCTTTGGTACGAAGCGCTGCCAGACGATGAGATTTTGAAGAGACCTTGGGGCAAGCGACTGCCTTGTGAACTTCGCTGTCGCAGAAGATGCATGGTTGAGTACTCGACCTTATAATTTTAGCTGACGGGCCTTGGTGGGTTTCGGAAGATGTCTTTTGCGGTCTGTTTGAACTGGCGGTGGTTTAACTGGCTTGGCATTGGCCTTCACAGGTATTGGAACAGGTGCAGGATCCGGGCGTTGATGGGACTCTATAGCTTCCTTCACCTTCGCATCGATTGTCGCAGCATAATGAATTCCAATTATTGTTTTCTCCATCCCTTCGGAGACGCTCTTTATAGCCAGTAGCAGGTTTTCTTCCAGCGTCTCAATCCTTCTCACGAGTGCGCTGTAGTTCACCTTCGCATCGATAGTTACGCTGTCCATGTTTTCTTCTGGGTCACCGGCTATGAACGTCTGGTTTTCCATAACTGCAATTAAAAGGATTTGTGGGGGCTAGAGGTTATATGTGTGGTGATTACTTTGCCCCTATGCAATTGGTCACCATTCATGGTGAGGCTGGGGCGGGCAGACAACAGTATTAATCGAGCATGGCGCGCCAGAACTCTGGATCTCTAGCTGCTGACTTGCACGATCGGCTAGGGCGAGCTACAGAATCAATCCTTTGTGGCTTAGCTTTTTCTATGGCTAGGCTTTCGATATTGTCTTCACCATAAACCTCTATAGGGACAATCATTGACAAGGGGCGGACTAGTTTCTTCCCTGAGGAACTAATCAGTATGGCTTCCCGTTCGTGGCATTCGACTACTTGAGCTAAAGGCCAAGACCCTCTAGGAGTATTAGTTTCCATCAAGAGTACGACTTCTCCTCGAATTGGGCTTCTTGTACCACTTCTACCTGTCTTCAGCGACGAAGACTGTCTGTCCTTCAGGCTAGTCAGATAAGTTTTTTTGGAATTTTTCCAATGCCTTTGCAGCAATTCATCCGACTCTCTGTGTTGGATGGCTAAGGTTCTTGTGGTACTGTCTGGGGAAACATAGTCCTTATCGCCAAGGTGTACCGGCTGTCTGGATGTGAATCCCAGATTGGCTCCTTGACACAGGAAGTCTTGCGGCCTGATGATACCGAAAGGGGTATCTTTAAAGTCATCTGATAGTCTTGTCAAGGGACGGCTGTT